>VWZO01020727.1:33301-252722 GCA_013396975.1 Bucco capensis
AAAAAAAAAAAAAAGAGAGAGTATTGACATTTTTATGGTGTTGTTTTTGGAAAGATCTAATGTTTAATATTAAATTCAACATATGGTTGTGGTCAAATTGTGCTCCTACTGTGTAAAATGTATGAATAACAACTTACTGCATTCTCCTGGCCAATATATGGAGAGAAGGTTGATTAATTTAACTAGTATCCCTTAATCTCCTGCCTTGGCTTCCATCCCATTCTGCAAGGGTTGATAAATCTTACATCCCCTGAGGAGTATTACAATTCCTAATAGTCTTACGCTATTAGGAAGAAGCAAGGCTCAACTGTACCAAAACATCCAGCACATGAAATTGTATAAATAATTTAGCTTTTCCAATTTAATTTTTTTTACAGCTTTTCTTTGCAGACCATGATAAGAGATGTTAGTTCAGTCAACTGTGAGTAAAAAAAAAAAAAAAAATAAGAAAGGAAAATACTGTTCAGGGGAATTATATGCAAAGGTAGGGCTCTTCTTGTCACTGTTGGCAGCAATGAGTTAGGATTGAACCAAGGTCACTCAGGTATTTGCCTCCCTTGTAAAAGAAAAATGTATTTGGCTTAGAGTGGATGTTTTCTTAGGACCACCAAGCACTTTCACCATGATGTTGTGTGGTGCAAAAGAGGAAAGTTATCCACTGATTACAGCATGGAGTAGGATTCCCTGTGTTGCCACAGATTTTCTGTGTGACTGCAGGCAAATCACTCTATACTTTCTGGAGGGCTCAGACTGCTGAAGTTGTACAAGTTCCTCTGCATCAGATGAGCCACAAGAGCTGCCTGTGCTCTGGCACATAGTCCACAGCAAATTCAGCTTGACTTAGCTTACAATGAAGGCAATGTAAGATAAATAGCATGGCCTTGCATTTGCTATAGGCTGAGCTAGCACAAGGACAGGCACCATGTCTCAGATAATGCATATTGAATTGTTCAGCTGCAATGTCTTGGCCAAGTGACTGAGATTTATACCTCATCTATAAACTGTCTTGAAGGAGAGTACAAGTTGAAAGGATAAAAACATTTTAAAAAAACCCAACAATGAAAAGGACAGTAATATTCTCAAAACCTGGGGCTGTAAAGACTGTGTGAGTATTCAAGAGAAACACTCATCTCATAGACAGGAAGAGACAATGCTAGTCATTTCTGAATAGGGATACATTCTCTTTCCAAATACAGTAAAACCTGGCAAATTAGCTGATTGTTTTCCTATTAACTAATATAAATGATGAGTACTTTTCTTCTGTAAATATAAACATCTTTTGCATAAGATTGAATCACCTGCAACAAGCTGAACCCTATTGTCTTCATTCTAGCAAAACTTCTGCTGTAATTAGTGAGATTTCTGAAGGACTTGGAGCTTGCAGTACATTTCCACAAAATAATCCTCTGACTTCATTAAAGGTTGGACTGATGAAGGGTATGAAAATAGGACTTGATTCATGATTTGTATTAATAATGATGACTTGAATTCTTATCTATTATTCAGAAATCTTTCTTCATACAGAGTAAAGCAAGTCTTATTACATCTGAGGTAAGTAAATAGGATTATATCTATGGGCAAGAAAGCACTTAGAGAAGTCAGGATGGACATTTGTAGAAGTAAATCTCCTAGTAAGTGACCATTCTGGCAAGGTATGGAGGTGCAAGGCTGCAAGAACAAGAAGCTTCAAGGTGAGGTTTGCTTTGTTAGGGGACAAATTTTCTTGTGAGTGATGTTTCATTAAAACTATGACACTTTTCAGTCACATGAGAAGCAGCCCATTTGTGGTGAATGCCTTGTGAAAGACATGCTTTGAAAGCTTAGCCTTATGCAGTTTTACAGATTTTAAGTGTGAAAAGCTCTTTGTGGGAAGAAAGAAATCGACCAAACCTATTTGTACAACTTTGCTGAGGCTCTCTTAACATAAAAATAAATATATTGCAGAGAAATACTGTCAAAAGATGAGTCCAGAAGTGTAAAGTGGGAAACTTCAGTTCGTCCTGTCACATTTGTTTCCAGATAAACCCAGAGGACTTGGTTCTAACATTTGTACAGCCTGAGGGCATGGGGACAACTTCTGGTCAGGAAGGACACAATCCAGCTGGCCTGCCATTTGGGTCCTCCTTTTACAACCATTCTGACCAGCCACCCCAGGCAATTAAAAGTCCCTATGGACACACTTTCATATGCATTTATTCCTAATGCCCTAGGCTTGGCCCAAACCCTTGTGCTTTTCCAGAGCCATGTGACTGGATAGACAAGGGGGACCTCAGAATTAAATCTGACCAAAAGCCTCAAAAAGCCTGTCTTGCTTCTCACCTCTCACGGAAATTTTACTTCCATGAGGTTTTCAAGTTTGTGCTTTCATAGCCAAAAAACAGCATACAACGTGCCCAGTCCAAAGAGTGGGATAAAACCTGAATAACAGCCTCTTGTCCCTTTAAAAAATACACACGTATTTATTTCCCTATTCCTAGTTTCATGTTCATTGTATTTCATATGCTTGCTGTAATAGCACCACAAAAGACTTCATAAATGCACTAGTCAGTGGGGAATGCTATGCCTGCTTGTGATTTTACACATCTTTTCTCTAAGCCAGGAAATCTAAATGTAAAATGTAGTATTCAGAGACACTGAGTGGGGGTTTGTGTGCTCTCTGGAGGATGCTGGATTCATAAAACAATGAATGGATTACAGTCATCGATAGAGTTAGTTTTTCCATCTGTGGCAAACACACAATATACTCTTGCTAATGTGCTTCATATTAATAAACCACCCAAGTATAATTCATTGCAGGTTGCAGTTATAAATCAGAACTAGCCTTAGTTTTGCTCAGCTGTCATGACTAAGAGAGCATGGAGGGTGGGGGCTGTTTGTAAAGAGGTGAGAGGGGCTCCAGCACTTTGACCTCTTCCTGCAGTGTAAAGCATGTCCCACGTCACATAGCTCAGTGCTCTGTCACAAGTGAAAAGCCACCTTGTCACCTGTTGTCATTTTTTTGTCCTGCTGTCTTCTGCTGGGAAAGAGATGCAAAGAAATGCTGCAGAAATGGTGCAAGGCAAACAGAAGCACACTTTGCCAGCATCCAAATTGCACAGGGGCTGATGCTGCTGTGGTGCTGCTGGGAGCTCTGGGACTGCATGTGTCTGACACCAGACTCAAACTGACCAGGGGAGAGGAGAGGAGAGGGAGAGGGAGAGGAGAGGAGAGGAGAGGAGAGGAGAGGGGATCAAATAGAATAGAATAGACTTTTTCAGCTGGAAAGGAGATACCATGATTACCTAGTCCAACTGCCTGAGCAATTCAGGGTTGACCAAAAGATCAGAGTCAGTCCCAGAAATCCCCAGCTATAGGTAACTTTGCTCTAATCCTGACATTTTGGTGGCTTTAGACAAATCACTTCAGACCTGATTCAAGTCTCTTTACAGCTGATGAGGATTTTCTTTTTCCTCCTGACTTCAATGGAAGCTCTTGCAGTCACTTAATCTGTCAGCTTCCCTGTCTCTGCCTGAGAAATTGGGATAAATGTGATTAACTCAGAGTTGTGCTGAGGATTAATTAGTTAACATTTGTAGGGCATTTTGAGGATAAAAACCGCTGAACATCAGTATGGTCACACCTGGTGGGCTATGTGTGTGTGTGTTTGTGCACAAAATGAATACTATACTTCCATGGGTAAACCTTACACATCAGATAAGCTGCATACCTATGCAAACAAATCCTCAGGAGAATACAAGTGCTCAACTAGTCCTCAGGCAACATGCAGGAAAGCAGAGGCAAAGGCAGAGGGCAGCAGAAGCAGGGGGAGATGTGGAGAAGGAAAACAGACTCAGAAGTGGGTGAGGGGGAAATGTGGGAGAGGGGAAATCTTTTTCTACAAATGCGTATGTATAAGCTCCACTGAATTCCAGGCTCTGCATGTGAAAATACTGTGTTTCAGAATTCTTTCTGCATTATGATTTAACCATGCATTATGTTTTATGGTGACATGACTTCATTGTTTAGAGGTTTTTGGTGTACACTCTAACAGCCTTTGTATGGCAATAATTGTAACTCATACGTTAATTTCTGGCATTCCTCACATATTCATTCAGTCACTGGAATGTGCATGGCTTAAAACGAGCACATTGTAACTGAACAAACAGTGGATTAAATGTGCCTGTGTTGTCTTCTTTACTAAGCTAGGTAGGATCAAAGGTATCTGCCTCTGTGCCACAGTTTAATTATATTTTTATTCTAAGTGCCAACATTTTACAAAACGAAATGAAGCAACGACAGGAGAAAATACAGCATCACTCAAACAGGCTTTAATCAGTCTTGGGAGGATAATAGAAAGCAAGTGAAGCAGGTTTGTTAATACAGCTGGTTTCAGCCCATTGCAAACCCAATACACATAGCTATTATTTCAGAGATGATCAGCATTGGTCTGTCTGGACCTCCAACTGCAGAGCGGGTAGCAGGGTAACAGCATGTTTAGATGCCCACACAGAGGTAGCTGCCACATTGCTAGACACAGACAATTGACATAAGGACAAGGAAGTGGCTGCTGTGTAGGAATGAATGGTGCAAAGGCATAGCAGGAAATGTTGGTCCCCATCTATGCAACTAACTACAGGCTACAAGCAGGCAATGAACAATGGCAGTGCACATTACACTTATTGCCTTTGTATTCTGTAATCTTCAGTACAGAAGAACTTCTCAACATTTCCTTGTCACTCAGATCATTCTAAATGATTAGAAGGTGTGGACTGGATTTAATTGTGAGAGGATTTCCACAGCTGTCGTGGGAAAGGGTTAGTCCATGTCTCTTTGGAAATGACACTATGAATATGACTTACAGGAATGTGCTCAGTGTAACGACAGCTCTTAGCAACATTTAGAATCCTCAGAGTAAAAGCTCATTCACTGACTACAAGCAAAGGCTTTAAGGAAGTAAGGAGGGAAAAAAAATGTAAAAGAAAATGCAAGGGGAAAAAAAAGTGTGGAATCAGGTAGCTTCTTCTCTTCCTCTCTAAAATCTGAAGTGCTAGCAGGAAGTACTGTAATAATTATTTCTTCTAACAGCTGGCACTTCAACCTTCCTTCACACCAGGGAAAGTCAGCACACAAGAGCTGGAAAGCGAGGTGGAGTCTCAGGGGAGTCTTTGTCGCTGAGGATAGCACTTTCGTGCCATGTTTGGGAAAGAAAATGATTAAAATGCAAACTGCTTTCTACATGAACCACCTGTCTTTCTCAGAGGCTTCTTTTAAAGATGGACCTTGAGTGGAGGGGCAGCTGGTTGCAGTGCTTTTTGTATTTCTCTCCTTGCCACTCCGTGGATTATCCTTCTCACCCCACATCTCCTCTCCAGTTCTGCCACAGCTATGGTTTGTAAGGACTTGTGTTAAATTAGATCAGAGGCTAGTCCAAGAGAAAGAAACCCTGAAAATAACACAAAAAGGGAAAATGGAGAGAAAAGGTTGTCTCTAACATAAATCTGGATATCAGCAAGGACCTGCTGGTTCCTGAAGTAGTTCCACGGGCACAGTCTTGTAGGCAACAAGAAGTGTGCAGCACCCTAAGGTAGAATAGTTGCTGAAGAAAATGCCATTATCACCACAGCCTGGAAAGGGAAGGAGGGAATGAACAGAACTGAACAAGGGAGAGAATAAGATCTCCACAGAGTAGAGGAAATGCCAATTATGGTGGCTAAGTACAGATACAGAGGTGATAAAGAAGGGATATTAAGCACCTTTATGTCTCTTTAGTGAGTTTGCACAAGCCTATATGATGGTAAGGTAATTTATCACCCTTGACTCCTTCCCTGAGATACAACTTTTCAACTGTACTTAAAGACTTTTTTATAGTTTCATTTTTCTGGCATCGCTATTCAAGTGTTAGAAATTTCATTTGCCACCTTCTTTTAGCCCCCTGTGCACGTGTGTTTTGACACAAACTTTAATTATATGGTCATTTATTATTTTTATTTCTCTGTATGGATAATTATTAAATAGTTCTTTTAATCTTCTTTATTCAATGTATGGCTCCAGGCTTTATTAATCACAATCTAAAACCTCAGCTGAATACAATGTTATTAAGTTCCTCATGTGTTTTTTATGGTTCTCTTTCTGTTATTTGCTAATGCTTAACAAACATCATAAATTTATATTCACAGCAGTTCTAGTAATTAGGTGTATTATTAACATCATTTTACAGATGGAGAACTGAAGAAAAGATAAATTATAGAAAAAGCTGTCAAAACCCTATACTAATTTTTGATGACCAACTTTAGACACCAAGCCTATAATTTCTCAAAAGCAACAGAATTAAATAGATATTCTACATTCCAGTCATCTATCCATGTGCTTCAGCCTTCTGAATTTCTGCAAATCACACCCAGAAAGCAGGGTATAAAAAATATCAACAGCTGAGAGCTAATTGTAAGTGATTGACTCTAATCCAAAATAAAGACTGTGGCTGAGAGAGAGAGCTGATGTAACTGCCTTACATGCCATTAAGGGTTAAGTTGAGCTTCGTGCTGAACAGCTAAAGACAGAAGTTTGTACTGGCCCTACAGCTGGATTAGGTATCTAAGTTCCCACTGGTGTCAACAGAGCCTGGAGAGCTGCTGGTTCACCCTCTCCAGAGACACCCATGGCTCATCAGCCCAATATTTGCTATGCTCTACCAAATAACTAGGACTCAGTTGACTCTACTGGGAACATAGACACTCAGCTGACATGCAGACACCTACCTTGTAGACAATCAATTTATTTGCTTGAATCTACCACCAAGCCTCTCCTCAGTGTAGTTAGTAATGAAATGTTACACTTTCTACAGCATTCTTCCTTTATCTTTTCTTTGATACCTTCCATTTCCTGCAGCAAATTGGACTAAGGATACCACAGACACATTTTCATTCATCCTGCAGTCCTTATTCACATAACACTGCCCATGCTTGCTGAGTTTTTATTGCTTATTCACATCTGGTGCAAATGGATCTCCAGCTCCTCAAAGAGACATGTTTCTCTTTGCACTGTTCATGACTGGGCTATATTGTATGATGCTGAGTCTTCTGACATTGTAACTACATAACTGAATCTCTGTTTTTACAGATGAATCAAAACTTTAAAGCATTATTCCATTGTAATGTTGACCAGTGAGAATGCAACTGAAACCCTAGAAGGGATTTTAACTATACTAAAATTAGGTTTCTTATTTTTAACATGTTAAGTTTTGATACCATCCAACTGCTTAGTTACTTGACTAGTCCATTAAATAAACTTTAATTTGTATGATAATTGAACAACCTCTAAATACCACACAGGATAATTGCAAGTATCTCTGTTACTAGGAGAGGCAACAAAGTGGTGGTGTGATCTACAGAGTAGTGTACAGGTCTGGGAATAAAGGAAATGTGCTAGTCCCATCTTCATCACTGAGTGTGCAAGTGGAATTGTATTGACTAAATGCAGATGCCTGTACTGAAGAGATCTGCATCTGGCTTCTGGCTCAGCTGATAGTCAGTGAAGAACTAGTCGATAGAATCCAGGGGGCAATTCATCCTCTCCTAAATTAGATGTCTGAAATAGGGCAGATGATTGACACCCTAAAAGGGCATATTTATCTCCAGTGACTATAAATGGAGCCCCAGGGGCTAACTTTGTTTTAAATGTCTGCATTGTTGATGTCTAAAGTCAGGTGAGATGAATCCCACCCTCTGCATCCTCAGGCCAGTTATTTCATCTCAGTTTGCCTTTTATTTGTCTCTCTCAAAGAGCTAGGGCAAAGCCAGTAAGAAGTAGAGTAGAATTAGCACAGAACTCTACCTTGACTAATTAGTTTCTCAGCAGGGCCTTTTTATAGGTCACTGGGGTACCTCTGATGTTGTGTAATGTAGAAATACCCTAAGTGCTATTATACTAAGTCATATCACAAAGCTCAATTAAATACCAATATCTTCCACAGAACATGGGAGTTCCTGTTGCCTTATAGGTTCCTTGCCTCTGGAAAAAGGATTTTAAATTATATCAGTGCAATATCAATATCAGAACTTTTGTGGTACCAATGTTTTTGTAGGAATCCTGTTGGATTTTGCTTAGCAGTAAACCACTCACCTTACCTTTCTTCTGTCTCCATTTTATTTCTTTGTCTGGAAGACACTGAAGGAGGAAGACTCAGAAGCAGAAGCCTTGTGGCAAGCCAGAACGAATAATAAAGCTGAATTCTGGGGATATTGCCAGGGAATGTCACACAGGATGCTCTGCAGCACCAGCTCAGGAACTACAGGTGGAAGTACATTATTATATGTTGCCAGGCTCTAAGGCAAGCTGGGGCAGCAAAACAACAAGGAAGCAGAGGGGAGCTCCAGGTAAATATAGTTTAGTGCTTTCTGGAAACCTAGAAAGTCACAATTAGCTTGATGTTAAGTATATCCATGCAGTAAGCCTGTACAATTGTAATTCTCCATGGAATTTCTTTTCTGATCTCAACTAAAGACTAGTGATGCATATATTTATAATTGCAATTTTTCCTTCTCCTTTTATTTCTGGGTAAAACCTATTCACTTCTGTCTCCAACACTTCTGTCTAAGCTGTGCTACACGTGGTATACTCTCAGGATCTCAGAAATTCAGCAGCCATGAGTTCATTATCCTGTTTGGAAATTCAGGGTAGATCTTTTCCTTCTTCCTCTCAGAATAGCCTCATATATTCAGACTTTAGACTGATCCTTTCTAGATGGCAATCTCCTACACCACTACTTACAGTTTTCAGCACTGGCTAAACAGTGTTGTTGCAAGCAGTGGGAATATCCTCAGGTGATATCTCCATGGTTGACTATAAGAAGGATTGTTCTGAAAAGCTGAAAGCAAAATCCTCAGAGAAAAATGAAATGAAGACTTACTCTTTTCACTATAAAGTGTCAGGATAATCTAGAGATAGCTATATTTATGTATATTTAGACAGGAATATCTGTATGTTAACAGCAAGCACCCATTAGATTTTTTTTTTCATGTCTACCTTCATGAACTATAAACAATCTAATTTAAGATTTCTTGTAAATTAAAATATATAACCTAAATGAGTATGCAGGCTCAAACTCAAGGTAATAAAAAATCACCCAGGAGCAATAGAATTTGACCTTAGCCTTCCATGGCCTTTGTATGTTATTTCATCACCTTGCAGCAAAGATTTACCATGGCACTTTGTGTGTGTGTTTATGGGATAAAGGAGGCAGTCTTTCACTTTTGTTTATAGAGAAACAATGAAACACTGCATTTTATTTTTTCATTTAGAAGTGCAAGATGAATTCATGGGCCTGTGTTCTCCTGTTGTGTTCCATCAAGGTATAGATTGTGGACCTATTCATGGAGAAACTGTCAGACACTTACTCAGAAAAGCACCTCTCCAAAGTACCTCTCTTGTTCAAGCTCTCCACTTGAACAAGAAAACAGACATAATTTGTAATATCCTATTTGAGGTTTGCCATATTTCTGTTATGCAATCAGCCACTCTGGTGGCCATGGTCTGACAGACAGACATCTCCCTTTTCTCCAGTTGCTTCATCGAAACAGTGGCTCCTGCTCTCCTTAGTCCCTTACAGAGGGAGGGGCTCATTCTTTGTGCTTCCAGGTAACCACTGAATTTCATTTAGCTTCATTATCTTTGCCCCTTTTCTGTCATGGGACAGAATCTAATCAGCTGAACTACTCACAACCAATGAGTCAGGGGAGTCTAAGACTGACTCATGATATTACATGGAGCTTATATCTGTACATAAGATAGCTGATTTTAATTTTTCTTCCAGTCTTTTGCAATGGACACTTGATTCATGAAAGGGAAGCTAAATGATTGAGTCAAACACTAGTTTAGGTGAAACATAGCCTATTCATAGGGCCTTGCAAAATAAGCCTGACTATAATCTTTAAGTACTGTTGCAGTGAGACTTACATTACAATAATGATGATGATGTGGGTTGATGAAATGGCCCAGAGTTATGTGAATCCAACAAAACACATTTCCTCAAAAAAATCTTGCCACACTTACACAAAATTACTTTTTTTTTTCTTTTAATATTAAAAAAAACACAAAACCAAAAGAAAAAAACCTTTGACTGGTATCCACCAGAGAGAGCAGGTGAAAGGAAATGTTTACTTTTAGCTTTCTCCCAAGGTGAACAAGACTGACAATATGGGGCACTAGAAAAATGTAACGTGTCAGTGGCCTCAAATGAAATGATTTAATAGGCTCAGAAGGAGTTTGTTTTTGTCACAGAAATGCCTGAAATGAAAAGTAGATGTTTCCAGAATGTCCTGTCAAAAAGCAAAAAGATTTTCCCTGTGCCTGAGCCAGGAGCTGGCCCACTCTTACAGCTTCTTTCTTTCTGTTAAGTGCTGATACTTCCATGCTGTTTGTATTGGAGAGGGAGAGATGCAGGAGGAGGGAGAAGAGAAAACCAATATGTTCCTATGTAAACTCAGCCAGACAGCAGCACAATACAGGAACTAGCCAAAAATACCAATGAGGATTTCAGGCTTATGTTCAAAGACTAATATGACATTTTTCAAGGTTCAAATTCAGGCCTGACTAAAATGGATATTTTTATTTAAGCCCAGATGTGCACAGATATTTAGTTCCTAATTTTATTTTTGCTACCTCACTTTACTGATTCTAATGGAAATAAAGAACTGTAACATCCAATTTTAATTCTTTGTACAACCTTTTCATCTCAAAGTACTCCAGAAAAGAAATTGCACCTGTTTTTCCTAGTTTACAGTGGAATATAGAGACACATGTGATAGAGATTTTTCTATTTAAAGAAAAATGTTCCATCAGTGTAGATTTCTCTAAGTGAAATTTCCCTGTTGGTTGCAGAAGACACATCCCAGAACAATGACTATCAAAGGATCAGGGTTTTTCTTAGAGTTCCACTTAGTGTTCTATTCTTGCTAAACTGACCAATTCAGATAAGAAACTCACTCAGGGAACTCTAACTTGAGATATCTCTGATATAAACATACATAATTAAGCAAGTTATCCTCAAGATATCAGAGTACTGTGATCAATTTTTATATATTTGGACTTTTCTGCTCAAAATTGCAAGGCACTGATTCCTCCATTTTGTAGCAAGGACATATTTTGTGCATTGCCTAAGGTTTCATGGGATGGGAACATTTTCTCAAACATCTATTTTAGAAAGGTGAGCTAACTTTTCTACCAACTGGCACAGAGAACCATCAGAATTTGTATTTCTTCAGATTCTTTGCTACACTCTTTGCTTTATGGTAGACTGCTTCCTCCACTGATTGGATACATGCTATTGATGTTTTACATTATAGCCTGTGGTAGCAGTGGTACCTAGGAGTATTTGGGCATGCTCCAGGCCAATATCAAGAGTATTTAAGGATATTCACCTTAAGGTTACTGGAAGAGCTACAAAGTCAGAAGCAATATGATAATCCTACTGAAATAATACTACAAAGGAAAGGAAAACATCTGCTGTTGACCACGGCTAGAGACTCCACACTTGACTTGAGAGACCATTGACTTGACACCACTTTGAAGTCTATGGCAAAGTCAGTGGTTTCTCTGCAACCAGGATTTCAACCAGTATCAAATCCTATATTCTCTCATACCTCTGGATGCATTTTAATTTGTTGAGCTGATAACAGTAATCAATGAATATTGAACGAATGCCAAACACATTTGAAATTCATATTACTAGGCATCGAGTAATTGCTATTTCAAGTCAAACAGAGGCATTTGGGAATTTACTGCTGCTTGTTCATTCTCAATCAATGAAGATTAGCCACAAAGAAAAAGAGAACCTGCTTGCAAAAACTTTGATAAAATGATAATGACTGAGAGCATTTTGAAGTTCCACAGCTGCTTTGCCATTTTAATTACATTCCGCTTAGAAATAATATTAAGAATAACAATAAATTCACAATCATTAGGAAAGTAGAAATAAGTTTAAAAAGCTAAATTTGGGATTAAGATTTCTTTAGAAATGGACACATTTACAACCATGTTGTCCTTTGACCTACTAATGAAGTTTTGTCTTGGGGAAACCTTTCTTTAGAATTCAAGATTGTTTCACTTGAAAAACCCCACAAAAACATAAATGAACCCCCCCTTGTTTACCAGATTATCCTGAAATATTAAACCACTCTGTATCCATCTTAAGTAGCTGAGAGTCCTCAAGATCAGCCTCTTCCTCCATTGTGGGATGTCCATCTAAACCTACAAGGAAGATCTCTACTTGTAAAGACTGCCTTTCTACTACAACCAGAGGGAATTCAGCCCAAAATGAGTTATTGGGACTCACAACAGAGTCTTCTTCAGAGTAGATATCAGTTCCATCAGCCAGTGCCCTGAGACAGCACTGCAATTAGTATCATTACTATGAGATTATTCATGCACATCTGTTGTATGTGGACACTGAGAGCCAACAACTGGTTGAGCAGCTGCTGTTGGTGACAGGGATTTGCTTTATAAAACCACAGTTCCAATTTGAGGACCAAAAACCAGCTAGGAAGATGAAGGATCAACCTAACCAAGTGGGGCAAAAATATGATTGCCAACAGGCTGGCCAAACTGCTGAGGAAGTACCAGGAGAGGAAAAGCTATGCACCTGGACAGACTGGGGACCAACTGGCTGGAAAGCATCTTTGCAAGGAAGACCATACAGACCCTTGTAGACACCAAAGCAAACATGAGCCAGCAATGTGCTGGAGGAGAAGGTCAAGAGACTCCCAGGCTGTATTAGGAAAAGCACTGCCAGCAAGCCAGGAAAGGTGATCCTTCTTCTGTGCTCAGCACTTGCAGGATAAGTCTGGAGTTCTTGGTCCAGTGCAGGGTTCCCCAGTAAAAGAGAGACCTGGACATAGTGGAGTGAGTCCAGTACAGGGACAGAAAAGATGAGGCTGAGAGCACTGGGACTCTTCAGCCTGGAGAAGAGAAGGTTCTAGGGAATCTTATCCATGTGCATAAATAGATGGTGGGAGGGTGTAGAGAAGATGAAGCAAGAAATTTCCCAGTTGTGCCCAGTGTTTTCACAATGAATTCACAATAAGTAATTTTCACACTGAAGAAACCGCATTTCTGAACATTTTTAGGGTTTGAATTCCATTCATTTCAAGGAGAATAAGGTACTTAAATACCTCTGAAAGGAAAATTCCCAGGTGTCTAAATTTGAATTTGACTTTTTCAGTTCAGACTTCCAAATCAGACTAAATTGCCGTGTACTAACAGGAGCAAACAGAGCTGATACAGTAGTATGTAAATGAAGCTTAAGGAATCATAAATAAGTTCCATAATTTTAGGTGTATTCCCTCAATGGTGCTGTCTTTATGGAAATGGAACTGCCATTGCAAGTCAAATTTATTCCCACATATTTTATTTTAGGTCTATTTTTAGTAATTGATGCATCTTCCCAGAGCTCAGTCAACAATTATAAAAAATAAACCTGCATTTAAGTATTTAAGAGCATGTTCTGTCTGGATAATTTTCTCCTGGAGTAATTTTTTCTAAATATAGAGACTCTGAAGTGTCTTTAAATATTAAGACTGCTTTTTTTAAAGGAGTTTGAAATAATTCCATGGTATTTCTTAGTTTAAGAACCAGGGAGGACTCATTGACTTTACTGAAATTACAGGTCTAAAATTGTGGACACTATTAAATGTTATTATGTCTGCTTTTCTCTGCCTAACAGAAACAATACAAATACACATGTACTTCAGGGTCACAAATAACTACATTTACTAAGCATGTACAAACATTCAGTCCTGGCTATGTGCTCTGATTAGTTTCTAGTGAATTCTGAAGCAAAACACTGTGAATACCATTAGAGAGCTGATAAAATATTTAAAAAGGTGCTATTTCTGTGTCGTGCAACATCCCCTTCTTCCTAACTATGCCTTGAGTGAAGAGGGAAGGCAGGCAGAAATGGGACCCCTCACCATATTCCATGCATGGAAAGCTCACTGCAGAACTATATGTGGAAATCTCAAATTGGCTAGCTTGAAAGGATGTGCCAGTCACTGAGCACTGGTATTTTATAAATGAAGTCAACCACAGACTAGATTGTAGAGAACTAAAATATGCCTAACACTCAGCTGTAAATATAGCAGCCTCTAGTAAAAGCTAGAGATACAATATTTGTATGTAACAAAGACAGTGGATTTTAATGATGCAGTAAAAGAAATCTAATGCATTATTTAGAAATTAATTCTGCATGTGGAAATAATCTAAAGCTGAAACATGAGGTACCTTTCCTTTTTTCAACTGGCATTGGGGTTAGGAACAGTAATTACTTATCGCCAATTTGCTTATCATAGATCTTATTTATTTCAACTTTTATCATTTAATTGATGGAGTGTATATCAATTAAGTTTGAATCTTCATTCTTAGCTTGAAGTCATATCTCCATTTTGGTGAATTTGTTGCTAGCTGAAGCAGCCCTTGAAGAATCTGCCTCCTACACCCTTCAGAATCTCCCTTCCTTGAGGAAATCCTCTCTCTGAAATTTCCTTTTCATTTCCTGTTTTCTGAACTACACAAGTCCAGACTCAGCCTCCTGAGTGCCAGAATGTGGCCTGAGGCAGAGCTGAGGCTATTTAGTAGCTTGTAAGTTCACAAGCACCAATTCTTATATTAGCACTTATTCTGCTGGCTTCAAGGGATTAATCCAAATTTACACTAGAGACAGAAACGTTGGTTGATTGCCTGGGCTTTATGAGCATTTGATATCCATTTTGTCTCCTTTTCAACCTGTTTCCTGTAATGCCTGCAAAGCACTGCAGAACCATTTCCAATGAACAGGAACTCCTCCAGCTGCCAAAACTTCTGTTCTGGTAGATCTGAGGCTTGAACATCCTTTCTCCCACTGCTTCTCCAGACCAGATGGGATGGGACATGGTATAAGGGACTACCAGAGCTCTCAACACTCTGTTTAGTTTGTCTAGAGCTGATCAGCCAGGATGGTAGGAGGCAGTAATTTACTGCCAGATAACCCAAAATTTGTTCCCTTGAAGGAGAGTAAAAAAAACCAAAAACCCCTGTGGCTTCTATCTCCTTCTGTCTTCTGGCCCTTCTCATATGTACCTATCTGGAAATATCTGTTTTTTCTCTTCAAAGATTGAATTTGAAGTGTTCAATTTGAAAGGGTAAAACTATTGAAATCAAATCAGGACTGATATTTTCAAAAGTAACTGCTTATACATTGCTTACTAAATCCCTATTGAAGCTATAAAGTAGACGTGGTCTGATTTTCGTATGGGAGCTCACAGATCTCCACATTTTTGAAAGACAGGTTGCACATATTTAGGAAGCTATATTTAAACTACTATTCTTGAAGCTTTGGATGAGATTTTCCTTCCAGCTGTGGCAAACTTCAAATTCTCTCAGTTCTTTGATGAATTTTGGCTTGTAGCAAGCAGTCACAGAGGGAACAGCAGCTTTTCATATGGCAACAATAATCTGGCATTTCTCTTGCATTGTGTCTAATCGACTCAGTCCATCTCACAAGAGGATCAGGCCAGTCCAACAGAAGAGGCTTTCATTCTCCTTTCAGAGAAGCTGGACTGTGGATGAATTTTCTTGTATATCTGGAAAGTCATGAGCCTGTTCCCTTTTCCTTCTAAGACCAGTAGTATTTCTTTGTTTTTTATGTGATTTTTTTTGACTCGGATAATATTTCCTGTATTTTATTTTCCCTATCTGCTGGAAGCAGCCTTATGATTACTTTATGAGAGTTTGTTTTATTCCATCAGCCAGTATTTTGGAGGAAAGTGCCTAGTCTTGGACTTCTCTCACTGCATCAGAGGAAAGATCTGGCGTCTACTTCTGCATCCTTGGCAAAGGCCTATGCACCTCCTGCAAATTTCTTAGCTACTGGGCAAAGTCTTGCTGTTTATTTTACTTATTTTTCAGCTCACAGAGGGCAGTATTGTGGCATGAAGCCATCACTAGTGTTTGGTCTTTCAGAAGGAGGAAAAAAAAGGCAGGGCTGTGACCTACTCCCTTACATGCAGGGGTGTGCAGGCCTGGTAACCCTGCTACTCCCTATCCCAGGGAGCTGCTCCCTTGCCTGCAGCTGCTGGAGCCCTCACAGCAGAAGGGGATGGAGAGCCTTCTTTCATCCCTCTCCCACCACCTCATTCTTTCATCATTTTGGTTCCCCACTTGCCCAAGTGGAGTCTTTTCACCATATGTGAAAACACAGCTCATTGGCTTTCTTTGTGAAAGAGGACTGCCATGAACTAAGCAAAACGTTGTGTAAGATCTAAATCCTGCTTTCATGGAAAGGACTTCGTTTATGAGTTTTTCAGCCTGTAAAGCCAATTGTTCCAGTAGTCTCAGAAGCCTCCTGATAAACCAAAGCTACCTCCCTCCCCTTTGCTACTTGAACATATTTTGCTCCTAGTCTCTGTTGTGTACTCTAGAACTATGTTTCCACAAAATGGAGACTTTTAAGAAATAATTATATTGCCTCATTACATTCTTAGCCTTTTATTCTTTAATTCTGGTGCTAATAAACACCAAAATTTACATCCCTCCTGACAAATGCTGCATGCCTTCAGGCACTGGTGTAGTTTATATGCACATCATCTCTAAATCATGGTAAGTAGACTGCATACTGCCTGTTAGGTGAGGTCTAATGAGCAGTGTTATTTTTAGAAGCAGAACTATATCCTTTGATTTCTTTTGTATTTTTTTTATTGCTGGAATAATTTTTGTTTGTCTTGTGCTCTGCAGCTGCATATCAAGCTGAATGCTTTGGGGATTTGTTATTCTCTGCAACAAAGCCTAATATTCCTTCCTGGTCAGTATGTGACTGCACCTGGATCATCTACTGCATTTCTAATGTCTGTAACAGATATTTCCTGTTTTGGGATTTTTTTCCATTGTTCTCTGCTTTGAACTTCACTTGCCTTCTTTAGGCAAGATGTTTAAATGATTGAAGCCTTAAACACCCATTCCTGCATGGTGACCTATTACTTGCTCTTCCTTTACTGTATGTAATGTACAAATGTGGAGTTTTTCAGATACCTTATCTTGTAAGATGCTATCTTATTTTTAAACACAATCTACATCAGTGCCACCATGTTATGTTTTAAACACATGAAGTTGCAAATCCTTGGTGGGTTCAGCTAAATTATTTTACAATGATTTTTTTCTTGATTTAATTAAATTAATTAACTACATGTAATTGTGATTACAAGTGCTTTGGAGTAATTGCTGTCTCTTCCTAAGTGTGTACAGAAGCTAGAACAATGAAGACAGTCCTATGAATAGTAATAAATTTAAGGAAGAAAGTTCAATGTGTATTTTAATTAAATGTGTATAATATGTTATTTGTCTTTGACTACAAAGCATGTAAATAGATTAATAAAAACAGACAACATATATTATTATATACAGCACAGTTTCTTTGCTCCCACAGCAAACAAGTGAAAGAGCTTAAAATTCAAAGTTTCTGAATATATTTTATCTCACTGAATGTTAACTTAGTAAATAAGAATACATCTGACATTAGAGAAGAGTCTTATAATGGTGGTGGAATTCTGTTCAGACTAGCTCTTGGTAGCTTTTATTAGGAGTAAAAGAGAAGGACAAAGATAAAATGTGCTAGAATGGTTGTGAATAAAGTGTTTAGCTGATGAAAAACTCAGAATTAAAAAGGAAGACTATAGCTATATATAGATGTGATAAGTTGAAACCACAAAGAGAATTGCAGTTTCTCTAGGTATAATCACACAAGCTAAATTCTGACAGAGGTTTGTGAGATATTAAAAAGATAAAATGAATTATGAGTGGTCAGGACTAAAATATTACATTTCTCCAAAAATGGAATTCTCTTTAGTGCAGAGGTAAAAGGATCTAAGTCATCCTTTTTTTCCTTCCTTTTTTTTAAACCCCCACCCCCCCAGCTATCAGGGACTTAAGTGGGGTTTACTTGTGTGAGAAAAGATAAAAGTAGCAAGTTCTAGTATTCTTAAAAATGTTCTATCCAGCTGACTTTGCCACACTCTACTTAATTCCTGAAACTTGACAGAGTTGGGAGAAATGAAAGAATGGAGTTGTGCTTGTTTGAGCTAATTGTACCTAAAAACCACTCTAGTTGGTAAGTGCTTCACTTCTTGATTAGCTCCATTAGTCCAACACAGTGAAGTGAAACACCCTGATGAATGATGGCATCAAAGGTTTTTCAGACAGTATTGTAGCCTGTTTGCAGACCATTAAAAAATAATAACAAAATAGTATTCCAAACTGAACATCTGTACACATACAATTACCAATGATTTTATTTTTTTTTTATATACAGGAAGAAAATCTTCAGAGCTGAGGGGAAGGAAACTACGAATGACATTTGTTCCAAGTCTAGATTTATTGTTCAAAAGCTAAGCAGAATCAATGACTGATGAATACTTTTTATGTGGCCATTTACCACTAGAACTCACACTCTCAATCCATTTCAAGCTTCAACTGCCCCTTCTTAGTAAAAGGCAAATTCCATTTGCCTCTAGGAAACATAAATGACTGTAATCAAACTGGTATTGTTGATAGCATAACACACCACATCTATATCTGGTTATGTGTAAATGGCAATTGCTGGTTTCACTGGGGTCAACGATGTCATGAGCTTTGTGCTAAGCAATGTGTTTTGTGCTCAGCAATATGCTTAGCTTTGCCTGCCCTGGGGAGCAGAACACGTGAGATAATGATGTTGGTTTATTAGGTCATTTTAGTCACATGTAAACACATCACACTTAAGGATTTCCAACTTTTCCCTGCTGCCTCTTGTCACCATGTAAGGAATGTCCTCTTCTTCGTTAAAGGCTAGGTGACCCACAGTTCAGATCTTATTGCAGCACCTCTCTGAAAATCCAAGTCAGGTTAAGCATCCATACAGTTATGTCCTGGAATAATTTATCTTTAAAATGAAGAGAAAAATATAGGAGGACAGAGGTCAGTGAAATGCCAGTAGAATTGCAGGCCTTTGTAATTTTTCAGTTCAATTGAGTAGTGACTGTTTGTATTTTCATTCATATCTATCCCTCATGCTCTGTGATTTTGGCCAGATCCTTGCAGAGGAGTGCAAAGAGAGTAGGAAGGATGGAACATGAACAGCTCAGGCAGCAGTGGGCAACAGCTTTGTCTGCATAGATTATCCCTTCTCACTCATGCACATGATTGTCTTAAGTACACATAAATAGGTTTCTTTTCCCCTCCAGCTTTCTGTCAGACTCTCACTTTCACTGTGACCCAGAGTCTAAGGTACTAGATATTTAGTCTTGTATTAGAGATACAGGAACTCTTGTTTATCATATCACATGATGAATTTATGGTATAACATAGCATCTGGGGAGAGTATGCTTGCTGATCATGGGCAATGCCAACCTATAAACACAAGAATTGCAAGCACTACTCTGCAGAAGAGTGAGATAGGATGCAAAGAGGGACCTTCAAACATAATATATTAAGTCCAACATGCTGATATTCCCCCATGGGTTTGCCTAAGAGATGGTCTATTTCTTTAGGCCTAGCATTACAGTTTTATTTTGTTAGTATATGCACGTTTCAGAGGAAAGGGAAGCACAGAGCCATTGGCTTGTTGGAATCTAATCACACCCTAGCTCACCCAGAGCAGAGGGAACATGAATCCAAATGACTCAGTCATGAAACAGCTAGGGCAGGAATCAGATGCTCTGGCTCACTGCAGAGACAAATGCTTCTGACATTTAGCTGGTGCAGACCATCAGTTCTCAAAGACCAGATTTTCATAACAACAGTGAAGGGAAATTTTTCCAGGTACACCTGGAATATCCAGACCCTGTGACATAACTGATAGCACAGATAGTGTTTACAGGCACTGCATTGTAAACAAGCTCCAACACTGGAAAGCGTGAAATGTATGTGTCAAGTTTATTATGCTTCCCTTGCCTTCAGCTGATTAGTGCAAATTAATATTTCACACTAATCAGCAGGAGCAGTTAGCACACAATTTGGATTTACGGAATTCAGCTGATTGCATTAAAAATGTATTTAGGCTATTTTTGCATTGTGCAAATAGAGCAAAAATATCTCAACTGCTTCCAGTAAGAGGGTTTTTGTTTTGTTTTGTTCTAGTGTTAATGTGACCCTTCATACAGCAATATCTTATTGACAGGGTAGTGGCTTTATGGATATTCAATACTTGCAAAATCTTTAGTTCATACTGAATGAGGAATTCATGCTTAGCATTTTTGTTACAGGCTACAATTAGTCAACTTTTAAGTAATTATTTTAAACATACTTTTAAAAACATGCTAACAATTAATAAGCAATCTGAAATTTAATCCTTAAGCTATTTAAGAAACTCACTTCTCAGGTAAAATAGTTATGCTGGGTATTATGAATATAAACCAGTGTTTTTGTTCAGCTGGATCAAACAATGCTTACATTAGTTTCCTGCTGTGAAGAAGAAACAAGACTGACCACTTGCCACAGTAAAGACTAAAAGCAAAGCCCACCTGTGTAATCAGGCTTTCTCAAAACAGCACATTTATTGTCACAGATCCTTCCAAAACCAAACAAAGTCTCATGCCGATGTCCTCATCATTTTTGGGGAACATATAACCCAGTACCTATTCTGGGAAAGTTACTAAGGAAGTTCTCAGTGATTTCCATGGAAGCTGGCCCACGTACAGCATTTCCAGAATTTAATTTAGCTCGTAGCTCTTGCAGTTGTCTAGAAAATCTTTGCAACATTGATTTCAAACACAAGTTGGATGGCACAGGACCTGTTAAATCAATTTCTTATATACTCTATTGGATTTCCAGCAAGAAGATATCTGAGTACTTTGCACTAATTAAAGCACACACACACACATACACAGACACACGTATTATTATTACAAATTAGGAATTAACTTTTACAAATGAAACTCAACATTTATTTGGACCAGTCTGCCATCATGACTATGGCAAATTATGTCTGCATAGTAAGAGGACATATAGTCTTCTGTAGAAGGTCTGGACAGTTATGACTTCATGTTTTACTCAGTGCCAGACACCAAGATCTTTTCTTCCTTCACTGACATCTGCCTGAACTTCTTGAGACCATTCAAGCAGCTCTGGATTCAGTGGTGTAACCAAGAACAAAACCTGAATCTTAGCTGATGTGATGACACACATTGATCACTCAATGTTTAGAGTGCAACTTGTGAGTTTGGCAATGTTTCTGAGATATCCTAAAGAAATAAAGACTTCTGAGGTTTAAGGGCAGTATCTCCATAGGCTGTAACAATATACTGTGTGGGGTGTTTTTAAATACAGACATGAAACCTTTCTTCTTTGATTTGGCTTTTGGTTATGAGAGATAATTCTGAATATCTTCTTGCTGAAGTGCAAAAACCTCAAGACAATCAGTGGAGGATTATATAAATGAAATATTTTAGCTCTGTTTCTTCAGACAAATAAAAGATGTCTGTATTGGGCTTGTTGGATGCTAACTCAAAATCCTGAAGATTCCTCCCCTAAAGTGGATAGCTATTGTATGTTGTGGAATGGCCCTGAACCATCTGCATCACAGTACGAGGTCTGCTTTGTACCACAGAAATCAAATAAATATAAATATATCATTACCTAGTAGTTATTCTTAATGCACATTCTACAATTATCATTTAAATGAGGTCTTTTCGATTTTCTTCTTTGCTGATCCAAATCCACCATTGCTGTTCCCTTTGATTTGCTTAGTAATACATATAGAAAATCATGTAATTAGGCTTGTCAGCACGAAGAACTTGTAATGTTCTTACACATACTATAATTGCAGCCCATTTGTCAACAAGTGACAACTTTAATAAGAGAAGTGCTCACATCATACTGGATGTCCACACACGCCTTTAATAAACACTGGTTGAAAAATTTATTGCCACAGCAAGATGTTTTAGGACTCTTGCATGAGGAGTAGAAAAGCTCAGCCATAACTGAAAACATATGTCCTGAAAGAACTCAGCTCTCCACACTGTCAAGTCTCATTGATGATTTAAATTGAGGCAAGTACATACAGTGAAGTATGTCAAACCTGGAAACTTGACCCCATACCTGGCAGGCAGACCCATTTAGGACTGCTTAAACTGAAGCTGGGATTGGGTGCTGTGTCTCCATAAGATCCATGACAAAACAACACAATTCTTTTTTGTATTGCTGTCCTTCATGCATCTCTCAGGTTCCTTTGAAACACTTCTATGCTTAACGTGTGTTGTCATCGTGGCTAGGCTTCGCGAATGAAGCTCCAGGGAGGGNCTACCCATCCAAGGATTCTAGGAACATGGGTATCACTCCCCACCCTTTCCCGTGGGCAATGAGTTTAATGCTCCCTCTGCTGTGGGCACAGTTATGGCACCAGGGGCCACAGGAGACCACAAGGGATTGTCAGACTGTGCCTAGCTTAATGTGTGTATTCCAGTGACAAAGCAAC
The DNA here is from genome assembly GCA_013396975.1 of Bucco capensis. Taxonomy (NCBI): domain Eukaryota; kingdom Metazoa; phylum Chordata; class Aves; order Piciformes; family Bucconidae; genus Bucco; species Bucco capensis. The sequence goes on from VWZO01020727.1 coordinate 55,749, forward strand.
AAGGTGCCTTCCTGTCATGGTTTCCTCTCTGTATTTGGCAAAGTCAAGTAGAGATAGCCACAGAGAGCTTTTGACCCACCTTTTGGCTGAAGTTTCCTGGTTTGTATCTTGACATAAACTGTGGTTAAAATGGGAGGCTTACCACTGTCCTGTGCAGTAAGGCTTCCTATTTAGAAAATCAGGCTTCAAGCTTTCAGCAAAGTCTAGGAAAGTTAGAGAGTCAACTTGTCTTGGTTTTCCTAGGAATGCAGCACTCACCTCCCTTAGATGATCTGAAACCCTGGCATAATTTATTTGTCTTTAATTTGTTTATTGAATTCTCTGTTAGAGTAGGGTAAGAAAAACTTGCAAAAGAAGAATGGGAACTATGAGATTTATATGTTTCCAAATAGAAGGAAAAAGATAGCATCAAACAAAAGTCTTTATGAGAAGGCAATGAATGATTAATCAGTCTCCAGAAAATGATAGTGTAGTTGATGAGAGCTTAAAGTGTTAATAGAATAAAAATTTATGTACAAGAAGTGTCCATCATACTTAACCTTAGCATACTTAGAGTAAAAAAGATTAAATTGTATTGATCAATGTTATTTATTTATTTTTTTACAAATGGGATATATGAATCTCAAATCCAGTAAAATTCCTTATTATTCCCTGGATTGTGTTGGTAGCTGATCTCAAGTGTTGGAGCCCTTGTGACATCCTTCAGACAATGTTCTAGTTTGAAACATAAAATAACATGTCCTTTGGACATTGTGAGAGCTACACTGTGCTGTAAAACTCATTTTGTATTTATCCATCCCCATATAATTGAATAAGTATAAAGAAAACATTGTGGAGCCCTCAGGGTCTCTTCACTGCTGTGGATGCTGGCAGACTCAGCTGGTTACTGTGGAAAGGGGCAGAAGAATCTTTATTTAAAGTCAGAAAGTCACTTTGGTTGTGATCATGCCATGGATGTTTATCAGGATAGTGGCCCAGAATTAATGTGGTCACTCCTAGAGCTAAAAGCCTGCTCTGCATCCTGCATTCATCCATTGGAACAGGATCCTGAAAGGTCAGGGTCACCAATACATAGATCACATGTATGACAAATAAGGAGAGATTCAGTTCTCTTCCAAGAGCATTTGTTGAAAATGCATGAGCTGTACTACTGCTGAAATAGAAACAAGGATGTCCTGTGTGCCTAGTCTCCTGAGCATCATCAGAAATAATTTAAAAGCAGGTGTACTTCATGGACAGGTGTTCATTTGTGTGTGTAAAATCTGAGTGGAAAAATAGGTAAATATGTGGCAGCTCTGGATAGGCATCCCATTAATATATGTAGAAAAGATGAAATCCATATATATAAAGTCCCAGTCTGAAGACTTATGGGTGATGTACTCAAATCAAGCTTCAGAGCCTAGTATCAGAAAGCTCACATTTTCATAGGCTTCAACAGGAAGAGAAATAGATTCCTGAACTGAGATTCCAAATCCACTTTGACTCATCCCAACTATCCATTTTTCACAGCAAGCAAGTCACAAACAACCTAGAGAATACACTGAAGTCATACTAGATTTATGATATATGATTTATTCAGCACTTCCTGAAAATCAGAAGCCTTGGAGAAATCTCCAAATGAACTTGGTTTGCTGGGACATCAAAAATCACTAAACAGTCAAAAAATAATGATCAAATTGAATAAATTAATCAACAGCTAATACAGTTGGGAAACATCACTCCGGTCATGAATATTTACTGAGAGGAAAAAAAACCCAAAATTATTAGGAAGTGTGTCATTTTGAGTCATTGGAATTACCTCTCTTCCAAGAATATTAAAGAAATGTGAACATAAATAATGTATAATGATCAACTGTATGGTATTTGAAGACTTTTCTATAGCAGAGTACCATGTTCTGGAAGCAAGTAATCTCAGTTAATTTGTGCTTGAAAAGTATGTTTTAGCTTTCCTATTTATAGGGAGCACATGGAAACTGATGAAAACCTGACTCAGCTGTGTTCTAAAAAGACAAAAATGTTTGTAAACTATGATATTGGATAATTTTCATCTTGACTTTTGAACTGCTGGTATAATAGTTTGCTAGTTAGTTACTATGGTGATAGTGTCCAAAGCATCAACAGCTGCAGCATCAAAACATAAGATTACCTCAAAGGAACAGATCCCCTTATATAAAGGAAATATTTACTTTTCATTTATAAATTTATCAATTGCCTCATTATTATAATATCCTTACTGTTGGTGTTAATTCTTTCAGCTAAATTCAGCTACCTGCAAATCAATCCACAGGTAGCACAGAGGGAAGCTGCTCTTCCTAGTTATTTTTCATGTGTCTTTTTGGGTGATATGAATCATTTAACTGGGAATCTCTGTCTCTTTCTTTCTCTGCTAACTGTGGTGTGAAAACATACAACCTATTTAGCTAACTGAAATGGGTAAAATGAATCGAATATAGGTCAACATTTGCTGTAGGATTATAGATCTATTTTACCAGGAGGGTTGCTGGAGTTAACAACCATACATTATAAAAACTGCTGTAAATATGATGGTACTGTTACAGTTTACATAAATGATGTAGTGATTGTATTTATTCACACACACTCCTTTTCTAAAGAAATAGATTGTCTAATATGAGTTTATAGCCATGTATGTGCAGTAGTTATAGTTTACTACCCATTACATATTATCACTGCAAAAGCAGTTCCAAGAAGTAGTTTGAATTACTGGATTTTCTCTCCCTCATTCTCACTTTCCTGCTCTTATTTTACTTCAATCTCTCTGGATTCCAATACTATTGGTTATGACTAATGGCATACATGAAACCTGACCACCTCTCTGCTTATTAGTTCACAGTGTTTAACACTACTTAATGTAAAAACAAAGAAAACATGTAGAATATGTGTCTATATACAGAAAACATTTTTTGTGATAATAAAACTGCATTTTAAGATCACTTTTTTTTTCTATTTTCTCTCTTCATTATGTGTAAAACATTTAAAAATAGTGTGAAAAAGGGTAAGGTGTGAGTAAAAAGCATGCTTAAAATGAATTTATACATCAGTTAAGTAATACTGTGCAGTGAACAGAAGGTATAACCTCCTAGCAGTAGGAAAGACCTAATATTTAATATATTTAAGGAAGTAAAAGAGAAGACAGAAGAGATGTGAAGATATCTGCTTTTTAAAAATAGCTTTAGTATATTGCTACTAGACACATAATGTTCTGGCTCTATTATTTGCTGCCCTGAGAACTGCTCCTGCTCTTTTTAATCACTACAGTTCTTGGCTTCTCTGACACTCTTGTCCATTGGAAGTCTTACTGCAAACCTTCTGAATTCAAGGAGTAAAGGCACAGACCTTGATTAGTGTGAGAGATTTGATATTTAATTCTGAAAGTACCTGAAACTCCCATTGATAGCTGAAAAATTTCAGAATATTACGTCCCTGAAAAAAAATATAAATCAAGCCCAGTGAAAAGAATGAATATCTTCTGGTGTTATGAGAATAACCTCAGTTTAGAGAATAATGATTTTTTATATGAGAACAAAAATCTTTTTATTTCTTCTGCCAAATAAATGTGATTTTTTTTTAAAGTTATTTGTTTGTTTACATAAAATAAAGCTGTTATACACACAATCAAGTGTATTCTACTAATTCTTCTATTGGGCAAGCTGCTCTAGTTGGGGATGTCCCTGGCCACTGCAGGGGGGTTGGACTAGATGAGCTCCAGAGGTCCCTTCCAACCCAAACCATTCTAGGATTCTAGGATACAGTGTAAAGATCCTTTTCAAGCAAGAGAAGTTTCAGCTTTTGGCTCTGTGAGGTGTAGATGTTTCTCATGATGTGGAGGGGATTCATCTAACCAGATACAGACTTCTACAGTGGAGACATCCATGTCTGACCTCATCACATTGACTTCCTTCTTTCTGACTGAGGAAAACCAGGTATATTTATGGCATGATAAGAGTTAGTTAGCTGTCTGGATTGCCAGATGATTCATGCCCTAAAATGCTTTTCAGTCACCAACTGTGGTAACAGAGAGCCCAATAAAACTGGTCCAAGGTTAGCTATTAATGCCTAAGGTTAGCTTAGGCAAATCCCATCCCGAGTGAGGAATCTTGATTTTGTGATGTTAAGCACCTCTTTCCTTCATGCTCTGTTTCCTGCTCCTTTAGTTCCTACAAATTCTTACATCTCTGTTAATATGGTAGCCTGGCAAAAATATGTACAAAAAAGTGTTTAATAAACATTTTGAAGCAAGAAATACATAACTCTGGTAAGAAAGCTATGACTGAAAAGTTATATATGAATCTGGAACCCCAACTTAGAAGAGCAATATGTAATATGATGGGATATCAAAGCCCAGTATAGAACAACAAGAAGATGTTACTTTAATTCCTGAATCTTGGTAAAGACTTTTGAGGATAAGAATTACTTATGGCCCAGCAAATACTGTTCAGTCATGAACAAGGTTGTGAAAACTGTCACAATAAATCAACTTATGTTTCAGAAAAGCTGCCTCTATTCACACAGCAATGTTTTTCCTTTGACATTTTTGCTGGTGTTGAAATTAACCAGTACCAATGCCTACAGAAGTCATTGAGAAATTTTCCAGGCAAGTGGGATTTGCAGGGACAAGGTATCTAACTCACACAGCATTCATTTTTAGGTACTCAATTACCATTTGCAACCTGGCACTAAGCTCAACAGATGAAACTTCTCTTGAAGTGAAAACTTGTACTTATTTTCAGTGGGTGCAGGATGTGATCCAGATGGGTAATAAACTTGTAATTTACAGGCATAAGCTATAGTGCTATACAGATAAATGCATAAAGAAAAAAAACATTTTGTGTGGGGATATTCCTTTTATTTCAACATGTCTAAAGGAACACACATGCTGCCTTATTCAGTCTTAGCAGCAAGGTCATTTCCCAAAGGACATGGAACAAAAAAAATTGATCTACAAACAGCTCTTACAGTAGTTACTAAATATCTAGCCTTGAAAATCACTTCTAAAAGCAGAGGATGTATTGTGTTATTGTATATTGTATTTTCATCTTTCACTACCAGAGTCAATATTTCCACTACCATCAGTCAAAGAATTGCACCGAGTCCAGCTGTGTACATTCAATTGCATAAAAGATATTCAGGTGTTACTAAGAGATCTATTATCTGTGTTTGAGCCTTTGTCTAGGAAAAAAAATAGGGAAAATCCCTTCTCAGTTAATTAGGAAATTTGACACTGGAGGGTTTAGCAACTTAAATGTGTTTCAAATGTATTTTAGGACAGGTTCTGTCATCCAGCAAGAAACTGCAGAGCTGGGCTGAAAGCACATCTAGTAACCATAGCCACAACAGGAGGGAGATTTGCTTGGCTGTGGAACTACAGTAAAGGGATAGGCAGGAATTAAACTACAATGGAGATAGAGAGGGTGAGGAGCTTAACTGTGATGCAGAAAGGAAGTGGAATTGAGTGTAAAGGAGAGTTTAGAAAAATATTTACATGAGAATATGGGGATAGAAGCAGAATGGAAGGAAGCAGATCTTTCCTGATTGTCAGGGGAAGAAGCACATAAACAGAAGCAGAATTGGCCACTCTATCTATATCTGTGTGTGTGTGTGTTTGTGTGTGTGTCAGGGGAGGAGTTTTCACTCTTCTGGGGGAAAAATGTCTGAAATTTTGTGGGAAATGTTCCATATGTTCCACAAATGCAAATGCTTTTGTTTTCTATTTAGAGGCTGCAAGATTCCAGGATCTAGAGAGGGAAAAATGTCTCCTAGAAGGTTTCACTTTGTGCTTTATGCATTCTGTATTCCCCGTAGTAATGGTTTCTGCCTTGTAATCAATCTGAAAGACATGGGTTTTTTTAATTGGTCTTTTCCCCTCAAAAAGTAGCAAAATATTCTCTTTAAAGGAGAGAAGATGCAGTTTTCAGACAATTCTGACACCTAAATATTTGGATTTTAATCTAAAATTTGTTAGTTTGGGACATTTGGGGCGGGGGGGGGGGGGAAGCATAAAGCAAAACATTTTCCATGAAGATGAAAAAAATGAAACAAAAGATTCCTTTTCTTTCAACATTTCTAACATCAGGCACACCAACAAGACAAAGAAACCTTCGTCAGCAAATTAGCTGGGTTTGTGAGCCCTGGCCCTGACCCTAGTTGCACAAGCTGATGCAGCCATGTGGAGAATTTATCCTTTTCCAAGGGAACTATGGGGGATGATTCTGCTATCCCTTGTGACTTTACCACAAAGTCTCCTGGAATTTTAGCTTTTTGCTTATTGACCTAACCACTGCAACGAGGCAGACATATCAGAATCTGCTTTTTTTCCTCTTTATTCTTTTTCTTTCTTTTCTTTTATTTTTACATTGAGTTTCTAGCTTTAATGACATTTGAAAAAAAAAACTGAAACAGAGAAATGGCCTTGCCGAGTCAGAATGCAAAGATGTCCAAAACTTAGGACATATAAATCTTTTAATTTTTATGCCAATCTACTGATGCTGGAGTTCTCATTTATAATGTTTTAGATTACTAAGGAAGATTATTCCTCTCTGTTTAATTTTAATGAGTGGAGATTATTAGAATGTTATTGCATTGTTTCCAACAATATATTTGATTGAAAGCAATAGGTGGGGCACTGAAGCTGGAATCCATTTCATGAGGGAGCAGAATGCGCTTCTGCTTGCTCTATGCTTGCCTTGCCTTGCCTTGCCTTGCCTTGCCTTCCCTTCCCTTCCCTTCCCTGTGTCCAGGTGTGGGGAGCCCCAGGTTGTGTGTGCTGGGTCTGCACCCCAAATCTGTGATCCAGCTGCATGGTTTCTCATCTCAGGTGTGCTCTGACCCACGCCAATTGTCCTCAGACTTCACTACAAAAGGATGAATCTGAAGAACAAAAGTCACTACTAATTGTATTTCTAGATGTGGAGCTGCAGTTTTAGAGGACATGAATTTCAAAAGTGCCAAATTCACTTTGAAAGATAGAGGGATATAGAGACTGACATGTAAAGGTATTTAGATGCAGAAAGACACAGGAAAACATCCATTTGGATCCAGAATAAGCCATATCTCTAAATCCTATGGAAAGCAAAGTGAACTAGGCACTCAGGCATTTCTGAAATAGTCAACAGTTTCCTCAGGATTCCATCATCATTATTGTTTTCTATAGCACCTTTGAGAAATAAGTAAATACTTGTGCCCTTCCTCCCTCAAATGTCATCTAAATCAACAAAGAAAAATTACTTAATTGTAGGTTATTATTCCTATTGCACTGGCGCCTGGAGGCTAATTGCATTGTTCAAAATATAATAGATTATCTCTGTCCATAGATGAAAACCAAAGGAACTTTTTATATATATACAACTTTTAAAGTAGAATAAAGAGAGCTGTGAAACAGTGGCCAGAGGAATATTTAACTCTGTAAAGCTAAGACAGTAATTTCCTGTCTGGTGGATTGAGTGACTGGAACACACATCACTGTGTGGATGACCATATTTCTAGTATACAGCAGATGGGAAAAGATAAAATGTAAATATGTTTAAACCACGAGGAGTTTCTCCCCCCAATCATTATGTTATTATATTTCCAGTCTTTCAAAAAGCAGTTTACCTTTTATCAGCTCCTATTAACTAAGAACCTAGATCACATGGCCATGCAAATATGAAGAGACAGCTGTTGGAGTCACAAAAGATAAATATCTCCTGAAACAGCTATTGTTTTGAGTTCCTCACACTTCTAAATAGATATTTTCAATGCAAATAAATGATGTAACCTAAAGTGAATCCAACAATCCACTGGCTAAGTAGCTTGCATGGTTTTCACAGGAGAATACTCAGTCTGTGCAAACAGACTACCATCTGTAAACGGCAACATAAATGGCAAGTGTACATCTGATGTGCCTGCACACCAGATCTGGTCCTTCAGGGTGCTGTGTATCCTTATTTTCTCTTGAGAGCCCTGCAGGAGGACATTTTCAATGCATAAATATTCTCAATGGGGCTTAGGAGCCTGGTGTAATTTACAAATGGGAGAGATTTTGAAGGTCACACAGGTGTTTTTGTGGAGTCAAGCCCCTAGACATCCTAAAAAACCCCAAATCCACAAACCCATAATTTTTTGTTGTCAAACTCAGAGCATTAGGCAAAAGCAGGTGAATTCACTTTTCCACTTTTTGAGTTAAAAATAAGATTGCTCTTTTATTAGGCAGGATGTTTTCAGAAAGAAAAATATTAAACAACCACTATCACTTTAAACTTCCAAGACATAGAAAACATTTGAAAAAAATCTTTTGGTTTACAAGGAGTTTGCGTTACAGAAAACTGATAAAAAATAGATTAAAAATTAAACATTTATGACCCAAGGAAGTGCTGAGCAGCCTGTGCTTTCAATAATATCTGTAACAATAAAACATAGACTCCTGAAATTTGAATTTGCCTGTTGTGCTTTCTTAATTACTGTACACACTAATGTTTTAGTCTCTGATAGGGTAATGATACAGCTGTAGAAAAGATGATTCCCTCAGGGATTTTCATATACAATTTCTAGAGGAAAACATTCCCCTCTTGATGTGCAGACACAACTGCCACTACTATTAACGGAAATTATGTGTTCCATTCAAAGGCAGAGTATGCCCTTCAGTATAAAACTAAATCAACAAAAAAATGGCATTACAATAATGCTAGAGGTAGGACTTGATCTACCAGAACAAATATTTAGAGGTAAAGAGAGTACAATTTCAGCCTTACCATATGGTGATGTTATCTTTTGTCAAGGGACTCAGACTACTCTTTATATATCTAAGTTATAGAACTAAAGCACAGTGGAATTAAATGATGGTGTTGGTGAGTGTATTAAGGCTGTTTGAGCTTTACTTTTGTCTTGACTTGCTGATGTAGAGCATATCAGGATCTCAACACAATAACATTACTGAAACTGTCATCCTGTTTCTAATTTACACTTTGCTCTGGCAAATTGATTTTACACCCATGATGAGGCCATTTCTACAGTGCTGAAGTAACACACTGAAAATAAGAATTAGGCTCCCTTAGCAACAAGTTTTGCCTTCAGATATATTGGACCTGTGTGACTAAAAACTTAACTGGAAGCATTGTCTTCTACATTTTTTTTAAAGAAGAATTACAAATTCAAATTATGATATGGTCCCTTTTCTGATATTAATTTCAGGTATTCTTTTTCAATACCATAATTTTTTACTCTGTAACATAAATCCTGATTTAATTAATTGCTCCTAAACTGAGTTTTAATCTCCTTATTTGCATTAACAACTATTACTAAGTCATTGCCTTCGTGCTTCTAAGTTATGCACAGTTTAGTGCATATGGATATTTTGCATGAAGAACAAAAATGTATCATGATTCTATGTGTACAATGATCCAATGTAAGTATTTCCCTTTAGGAAATACACATCTAGTAGAAAGCAAACAGTTTTCTGGTTCAGTGTCTTCAGTGGCACTGATCAGACATCAACTACAGAGATGTGGCTTTGTGTGTTCAAGTCAAGCAATGGTTTTTACTTTCTGAAGGTACTGGAGGTTTTTCCTTTTAGAAGGTGACAGGTAAGTAGAGTTATATAGGTATATAAACCAGATTGATTTAATTGTCACCCACATGCAAACCCAGACACTCAATATCTTTATATGTGAACTATAAATTGGAGTTTACAATAGGTGCTTAATTGGATACTCGTTCTAGTAGCTAATTTTTAACACAATACTTGTAGCAGCAGGCAATTGAAGGAAAACATGTAACTGGAAGAGGATTTTGAAAACCCCTGAGGGAACAAACATTACTAGGACATTGGGTATACACATTTTAAGTGACTTTTGACAGAATAATATATCCCACTAAAGTACTGAAGGAGGCATAAATGAAAAGACATAAAATGCATCTGTATAAACAACACTGCTGCATGAAGCCCTCATTAATAAGGTTACAAAGATAACTGTCCTTTTGTTATTTAGTATGGATTTCCTAATTGCAAAACACCTTATGATTTATTATAAAGACTATGATTAGATTAGGCCAAACAAATCAATATGCCTTTAATTAGTTGCATAGCTGCTACTTCACTATGCTCTATGCTAACGGCAAAGCTCAATGAGTTTAAGAACCCAGGGTTAAGAATGTTCTCTAACACTGAAACTTAAGCTCTCTTTCACATGCAGAGGAAGCCACGAAGCCAGCAGAAAAAAAAATGAGATCAGTTTCTACAGAAATACATGAGCTGCTGTGTATGTTAAAAGTAAAACTAATAATCTTTTATGTCCCACGCAATAGCTGCAGACATGCAATTGTATTTCAGCCAAGTACTAGCTTGTAGCAGTGTACATTGGATAATATTTCATATTAATTAGTATGGCAGCCTTCTAGCCTTTCTCTAAAGATGTCATTATATGATTGGATACCACTGAGTCAACTAATCAATGAAACAAAAATTACTAACACAGAACAATTAATGGTGACTAATCAGTCATGTTAAATTAGGAATACATGAATGAATTCAGTTAACTCAGTGTAGCTAGACAGTCACTAAACTCAAATACCTATATTTTAAAATCAACAGAAAGATTATGGACAGGTACTTTATGTATAGTGAATATAACTAAAGGTCCTAATTCCTAATTTCAGAATTTTCCTTCCTAACTAGTCCATATTATTGTGATATTAAGGAATCCCAGGTCATTGTGACACCAGAAAACCATGGGAATGCATTTTTTAGTAGCAAACAGTATGCATGTGTGTATTTCTGCAGAAAATATCCTTTACATACATAAAATTGAGCTTAGTAATAGGAAGGTCACAGGGATCTCTGTGATTACTTGAGGGCAGAGGTCCCCCAGAAAGAGGTATTGTGGCTACTAGGCTATTTTGCAATAAAGCTCTGTCATTTAGACTTATAGAACATTTAATTTACTTATTTACAGATAAGAGTTAGTCTCTGCCAGAGAGAAGTATACTATTCAGTCAAGTAACTACAGATGTGTTTGTTTTTTCCCTCTCTGTGGTCTGGGACAGACAGATGACTCTTCTATGAAAAAAATAAGCATAAGATTAAAACTATGCTCAAACCACAGCCACAGAAAACATTGCCAGTGTTTGCAGAGAGATGTTTTAAAGAGACAAAAGGAGGAAAAGGATGTATTCAGAGGATACCCAGGGTCTGAAAAATGCCTCTCCTGCCCTTTTCCTCCACTATTAAGTCTCTTCTGTCCCCGATTCATATAAATTAGGGGATCACAGCACCCCACTACAATGTCAAAGAAGTTGCAATGTGTGGCAGAAACTGACTCCTGTAACTCTTTCACCCTTCTTGCATGTCCTGAGGAATTACAGGAGTCTAAAAATGGCCACAAACGATAACTAGGAAAAATACTTTTGAGATGTTTAAAGTCTAGTTCAGTTGTGAGTGATTTGCTATTTCCTTGCTCCTTGGCTAGTGTCCAGTTCCTTTCCTGAGGACTCTTGGGCTATGCAATGCAAACTTACATACCTCTTCCTCCCTAGCTCTGAGTTTGTTCTCTGACTTTCCTGATTCTTTTAAGTTCATTCACACAAGTATTTGTCAATGTCCTGTGTGTCTTCAAGCTTTTGTCTTTAGAATCAGGAAATTAATTATCAAACCCTCTTCTTGAAACAGGAATGATTTCTAAACCATTGTTTCTTATATGTTTTAGGTGAAATAAAATATGCATGTTTTCACAGAATAACAAGACATTTTGACCAACCATAAATCATCTCTTTTAGCTTTACATAAGCAGGATAATACTCAAGGACCTCACAATCTGACTTGAAAGTGCATCAGAATTTGAGTGGAGAGGATGGAGATTGGGCAAGTGACTTGTTAGAACTTAGGCTTTTACCTGCAGTCTAGACAGGTTTGATGCATACAAGTTTTAGACTTGCTGTTGTAGCAGTGATCATACATCCAGACTGTGTTCATGCTTCTCTGCTTAAAATATATCCTTGAAAGATAACCAATCCCCAAAACTACAAATCCTGTCACCCTTTAGGCTGGTGTTGACTGCAACAACATATGCAGCTGTCTGCAACTCCCTGCCTGTTCTGCAGATCATGCTCTGCCCTTTTCCTCTTTATATTAGTAGAAAATTCTTAACTAAATCCCAGTTCCTCATCCATGAGGAAACAAAATTCAGGTGTGCATGAAGAGGTACAAGTCCACAAGAACTAGGGACCATGGCTTAGGTTCTGATGCTACTTCCAAGCTTCATTCAACACTGTCATTGCATACATCTCATCGTTGCTTTCTCAAAAACTAGTGCTCATATTACAAAACATCAATCCTTGGTCTTTCAAAGCCTTGAAAGAACAGTTGTCCTTACTTTGAAGTTGCACCTTCATAATGTGTTTTTGTTTACAGACATATTTCTATGTGTCTTTTTTATTTATAGACATATTTCTAGCAGAATCTGGGCTTTATTCTTCTATAAAACTACCACTAAATGACCTCAAAACCTTATTATTGCTTCAGTCCTATTAGCAGGAATATCCAATTCTGCCAACTCCTGCCAAGCAAATCTGTGGAGTTCTGGGTTGCTCGTTCAAGCTGTGTTGCTCATACACAGAGTGACAAAATTTCAAACAGCAGTTCTAGAGACTATATTTAGATTTTTCCATGGATTCTTAAAACATATTAGTAACTGGAGTTTCAAACAAAAGGTGAAACCTATGGAGCTTTGAAGGGGATGTCCCACCACAGTGTACCACATTTATAGCAGCTTTGGAAAGAGTTAAAAGATTTGCCAGGGCAAGGCATTCAAATGCACTTCATTACATCAGCTGAGAACTATTTCTGCCTTGCCAGCAGAACAGTAGAAACATGAGCTCCTCTCTCTTTTTCCTAAAACAAAGCTATTCCTGGTTACCACCATTCACATCTATCTGTGAGACACGTGGCCCCACACACGTGGCCCCACAAGCCACTCAGCACCTTGGCCCTGCCCTGCAGGCCATGAGGTGTCTGCAGGTGCTGAGTGGCTGCTTGCCTGCAGCTTGGGGCTGGCTGGGGCACTACAGACCCCAGAGCCCCCAGACCTCTTCCCTATGGCACATTTGTACCTTTGGTGGAACTAAATCCCACCGAGTCCTAAATCCTGACTCAGCAGTGTGGCTGCTGCTTTCAGTTATTCACTGAACAATACGAGAGGAGATTATTGGGCTTAGCTTGTAGATTTTTGCTGGTAGAATGGATCAATGATCACTGATAACAGAGTCACTTTTTTATATGCTTATTTTAGTCAACAAACTGTTGTAGCGTGGCAACCATGATTTTTCAGCTGAGCTGTAAATAGACTTTCCTTCCTCATACAAATACAAGAGCATTTTCCTTCCTTTTTTACTCGGTAGGTTACAATTAATAGTTGTTGGCAAGCAGATTTGCCAACCCTGGAAATGACAGGAAGAAAAGGGATGTTTCCATTACAGAAGTTCCTCTCTTCTTTGTATTATTCTTAGCTTTTAGCTCACATGCAGTTTTACTCAGAAGTCCCAGCTAAGACAGAAGATATGTTGTGGTGCTTCTGGTTATATAGACTTCATAAAAGAAAGGGGTTTTCTCTCCACCTTTCTGGAATTTCCACTCCAATGCCAGACAAATATTTTTGAATAACAGTGTCTCTATTGTCCCAGGGAATAAGTTAATTTGTTGTAGTGGATTTGTGCCTACTTTAAAGAACTCATTTCTTGGTTGGAGCATCTTGAAAGAGTAACATTTTAGATTAATAATAAAAAAGTATATCTAAGAAGAAAATGTGAAAGAAATAAATGTAATCTTTCCCTTTGGCAAGTAGTTGTTCCTTGAGGACATAGAAGGTGTTTTGATGTGGCCTGTTAAATATACCTCTGCAACACCTGAGTAGTTAGTATTTACCACAATGATCATAACTAGTCAGAATTTAGTTTTCTGCAGAAAATGCACATATCCAGTTTGGGTAAAAATGCAGTATTGTCTCCTGACCCCTCACCCTTCAGAGGAAAAGCTAGCAAGGAGATTACCAATGTGCTTCTCTGCTCCATTAGCTCCTCTCTTCCTTTCTTTTCCATATTCATATTCAGTTTGTGGAATATTTGTGTTTGTTTTGTGTACAGCCTCCTTTGGCACTGCCCCAGCTAGTGTCCTTCATCTCTCTGCTATGCCTTATGCTGCACTGGCATCTGCAGAAGGACAGTAGAACAGCTTTCAAAGCAGCAGAAAGCATTCCTTCTAGGAATGTGCCTAGGATGAGTGGATAACGCAGGTATCTCACCCTTCCATCTTTTGCCCACCTCCATCTCCCTCTTCTCTCCTCTATCTCTAGATTTTTGGTGATGGGAGTTAGGAAAAAAAGAAAAGAGAAAGATGAAAACAGGTTTGACTTGAATAAAGACAAATCCTGAAACAAAAAATTCTCACAAATTACTATTCCCTCCCAGAAATGGTAGTCAATGGCAAAACTCAGCAACAAAAAAAAAAATTATCCATTTTGAGTTTCTTCCTGTTTAATTTCTATTTTGCACTGAAAATATGACATCCTAACAGAGGACCAGAGGAAGACTTAGCCACTGTATATCCCTGGGTGACTATCTATGAACTGCACACTGAGGTTGCTTTGAAGATTTACTTTTTAGTGCTAACAATGATTTTTGAGATTCTTGAATGAAAGATATTGAAAAAAATTGGATGCATTAATATTAATAAGATATGTGGTAGAGGCATGATGCTATCAGGTGCTACCAAGAGCAAGTCCTCCCTTTGAAGGATACCATGGCCTGGACTCTGAGTGTGTGTATGTGTATGTATAATTAGCCATCCACATGTTTCTTTTCATCTTTTCCATTTAACCATCATCTTATCTCTAGTTATTTCTCTTGATGGGTACATTGGTGTTTCAGCACTAGATGCCTAAACAAATTGGACAAAATTGTTGATGTAAATCCCAAAGAACAGCAATGCATCTTCATTATAGTAATTATGTGTTTTATGACTTTTTTTTCACATAAAACAGCTAGTTGAGTTTTAATTTAAGTTCAGAAGGCAGCTGTTTACTTATGGCAAAGAAATCTGGGGGAAACTCAATTGAAGTAAAATAAGAATTGCATTTAGGCATGTTGAAACTGGAACAAATGATCTGGATCAGCTCACCCTCTCACAGTTCATGTTTCTAGCTGGGAAGGCATGCCATAAATCAGATCTACTGACCCCACTGCACCAAGTGAGGAGACAAAACCAAAATCACTTAAAGAGAAACAAACATCCTCCCCTCAGCACACAAACACACATCTCTTTGATGAGTCTAATTAATTTTCATTTGCGTTTCTTCAAATATCATCATTTACAATTTACTGTTTTGAAATGATTCCTTAATTCTGATGGCATCTGCTCTATGTTGCTGTCATGAATGGTCTGCCAGATTTTCCCTGATGAAAAAACACCTTGAGAGGTTTGTAAAGTGCCCTAGAATTCACTCTGTGCAAAAATCCAATGGGTAAGATCTCACTGAGTGAGAGGAAGAGGATAAAGGTGACAAGGACAAAAAATATGGGCAAAGAGTAGGAGAAGGATAAGGGTAGATCAAAATGAAATGGAGCAGGGAAAGATGAAGTTGGAAAACCACAACTGACTTGAAATATATTTCACATGCCCTTCTTGTTATCTTAACTCAGCCTGTTTTTACATTCACATTTCTGTACATTTTTAGTGACTGAAGATTGTATGTCAGAAATATCTTTTAAATATTTTGAAACATAGGAGTAGCATAGTAAACTCAGGAAGGCCTCAGGGTAATAGTGTGGTGTTTGTGATTTATTCATAAGTATATTTGCGCCATTCTTTGCATCTACATCAAATCAGTGGAGTTAATATACAGGTTACAAAATACTGCCCAGTAGTGATTCTCAGGGAAATAATTTCTTATGCTATGATGAGACTGATAAATATATAAAAGAAATCTTAAGAATGAGATCAAACTACTTGCTTCCAAGATAGATGTGTGGAAAACAATCCTTAACACACTGATTTCTGCATTGATGACAGCCCTTAGTTCATCCATTTCTTCCAAGCTTTCCTTTTTTTTCCTTTTCTGGTGCTCCCCATGGTTTTTGGTCTGGTCAGGAGAGCCATTATCCTCTGTTCATTCCAGTTTCCCAAAAGAGCTCTGTCTATGCTTCAAAGAGATTAACTAACCACCATTCAGTATAGAAAGAAAAGAGTTAGTCTCTGAAAAATATTAAGATCTCATGAAAGAGATATCTGGAGAGGAGTATCAGAGTAGATGAAGTGGAGAATTAAGTTTTAATGGAAAAAACTCATGTGGGAACTGTATAATTAAAATAGGCAAACAATCTTGACTATGGCTTGTAATGTCATCCAACAGATATATTATTATTGCATTTCAGTGTCTGTGGAAACACATTTTACAGACTAACAAAATCTTAATTTAGATTTCTGCATTTTTCTATTACAGAACCAAATAATTTTATGCTCAGGAGCCCTAAAAATCAGGTTATTCACTGGTCACTCATTACATTTTACTTTTGGTTCTTGTAAGACACATTTTCACCTCAAGGTCAAGAGAATCTGAGAAGCAAGCTTCTCACTAGACTTGAATCTTGATCTGCTTGATCATATCCTTCAATTGCTTCAGTTCATCAAATCTGCAATCAAGACCATGCAGTTCATCATAGCCATAAAATACACTGATAATCAGAACTGACCTAAAGTAAGGTCAAGGATGATTTGCTACCCAGCATATCTGAGCGACATCCACTGTAAAAAGAATTGTCTTACTCTCTGGAAGCTAGACAAATTGAAGTTTTGTGGCAATCAAAGAGTAACAGTTCTCTGGCAGGTGGGTGAACATTTATCTCAACTGCTTTTTTAACCAGAAAGAAGAAACACAGCCTGGCAAGTTAATTTATTCAGAAAGCATTGGCTAGATTATGTCTCACCTACAATGCAGATGTTAACATCACAGTCAGTGACCTAAATCTCTCTTAGTAGTCAAAGGAGAGAAATAGATGCTTTAGGGATGTGATTCATCTGACCTATTTCAGGCAGATATTTACCTAGGAGATAAACTGCACCCAGGACTGCACTAAATATATTGACTAGATCTTCACAGGCTATAAAGATCAAGGACTGATCAGTTCAGAACAGTAAATTTCATCAAATGAATCCTACTTTGTGCTAAAGGCTGGGACAGGGTCAGAACTCCAGACTCTATGGGCACAGTTTTGATAGTTTCCACCAGAATGTGAAGTTCCTTTATAGACACATTATAAGGTGACTCACAACTTTTATAGTCTACACCTCTTACTAAATCAATATTAACCCCTCATAATACCTACTATCTTCCAAACTGTTCAGAAGTAATAACTCCCCAAAAGGCCAGTGTTTTAAAGTGTTTGACACATCTACAGTGAGTTTGTAGTTTTACAGGGTGGTAAATTAGAAGAGTAACTTTCATGCAGTAGCATTTCTGCAGCTTTAAAATGTTACAGCAGTTTTTCCAAAATCTCCAAGAAATTTCAAAAAACTTCTACCTCTCTGCCTGTGAAGTGTCCTGCATTACTTGCAGAAACTGCTAAATTTAGCTAAGAACTGTACCTGATCTTTTTTTTTTAAACATATTGTGATAAAAATGAGATTTCTTCTGATGCTAAATAAAAGTAGATAATACTGTTGGAATAGTTTTTTAAAAAAATCGTTGGTTTTGTTACAAAATCAGCAGAACTCTTGCAATATTGAGAGAAATAAGAGCTCTTTGTTCTCTCCTTTTCCATGGATTAAAACACACAGTTCTTTAGTAGCCCCTAAAATAAAAGAAAATAAAAAAATCAGCTGTAAGTACCATGATTCTCACATCCTTAAGAAAAACACTTCTGGTTTTTTTGTGTGTTTAAGGTACATTTAATCCCATCAACATCCCACTGCTATTAATTGGGCTATACAAATGAGCAGTGAACACTCAGGCTAAGAATCAGTTCTGTCCCTTTGAAATCCTTATAAATTATATATATTCTCATGATCAATAATTTTGAGTCTAAAGCCATTCAAAGTAAAAGAGAATGATAATTTATTGTGAAGCGATTGCATGCACAGGTTTGCTAAATAGATTTCTCAGTAAATAGTTAACATAACTTCATTCTTCATTATGTCTTTAGTGTCCACAAGCCCAGACAAAAACCACAGGGTTCAATAATGTACTCTGCTTGATCATAATGATACAAAGCATCCCATCAACTATTCCTAAGCTAATTTACAGGAAATGTTGGCAAGAGCCTTAGTCAAATATTCGATGCAAAACAACTTGATTCTGAATTTGTTATTTTGGTGGTTTTCCTTTTGCTTTACATAAATCAGGAGTATCAGAAAAAAAGACTACAATTCAGTTTACTGTTGTATAACATTGTTATCAAGAGCAAAGGGATATAATCTAGATATGAATGAATTTGTGATGGAAATCAGACAAAAATTTTTATTCACTGAAGGAACAAACTTCTAGAACAGCCTCACAATAGACCTAAGAGGAGTAAAAAAAATTAAGTAGTTGTAATACAGTTAATTTATAAAGGTATTATTTACACCTACACTAGTAATTGACACTACCAAGAAATCTTCTTGAGCATGAGAACATGATTGTCTACACAATAAAACTGATCGCTGACACAGTTTTGGCTCAGACCTTCTAGCACTCTCCCAAATAATTCCCAGGAGTGGTTGGAGAATTTGTGTATAACTAGGAACTGGGCTTGATAACACAGAAGGTTGCTTTTGCTGCTACACACGTATTGAGTTATCCTCATTTAATTAATCTTTTCTTTCTTCTTTTTATTAAACACAAAGAAACACAAATCATGTTATTTAAAGGAGAGTGAGGGGAGGCAGAGAATGCTGTAAAAAAGTGAATTAATTGTTCTGTTTTTACCTTTTTAAATTGAATGTTTCTTGATAGTGCATTCTGCCCTAAATCTATCAATATTCCATTCTTTAATTACTTCAGGTAAAGTGCAGGTAATCAAGTTGTACCTTGCAACAAGTCTGCTGCTTAGGAGTACGATTTTTTCCTTGTATAAACATACACTCATCAAATAAAACTAATTTATATGGTCTCACCACAGCATATGGCTTGCTAACCAAAGATTGACAGGAGAGTGATATATTTATCCCTTATTTTGTTGTAGAATAACTGCGAGAGAAGCATAACACACATGTGAACAAGCACTAATGCAAACACATTAGTTTGCATTGAAGCCCAGCTACATAATAAAACATCAGAAACTACATTCTATTCCACAGATATTTCTTAATATTAATGACATTACGTAGAAGATTCACAAAGACTATGGTGACTAGAAAAAATACAAACCCATAAGCAGTTCAGTTCCTGATATGTATCAACATTTTACTTCCTTTTTTAGCACCTACAGTAGGTTGGCCAGAAATTTCCACTGTGATCCCCATTTTTTTTCCTGCTTAGAGTTAATTTACAACCTAGTAATGTGTGTAAGCAGTTCAAATTATTCTTTCCTATGTTCATTACCTTGTCTTTGTCACCAGAGATTTCCATCTGCTGTTGTACTGCCCATTCATCTAAACAGTACTAATGTCAGTGGAGAGCCAGCTACTTTTGAAGCAGTGTAAAATAAACTGTGAAGTAGATGTCAAAAGCTATTTCACCTGTTTTACATTCTAATCCTTGCCTTGCTTCACTCTGCTCCTGAGCAGAATCAATAACAGCATTCATGATGGGATACAGACATTCAGCTCATAAGCTTTCGAGATATTAGCTTTTTTCGCTTATGAGGAGTGGATGGAGAGAAAATGAAATAGTTGGCAAATGTGCTTTTCCTCCTTCTCCAATGACACCTCTCTTGTATTTATTGGAGTTTGTGCAAGTATTAAAGACATTTACTTTAAGGTAAATTTGCCACATTTGACAGTTCGGCAAAAAATAAAGGGCAGGTTTTATAATGGTAAGAAAACACTTTTTCCTACTGCTTTTTTCCCCCTTCATTATTGGGTTTTAGGCATCATTTAGGATGTGGGTTTTGTTGCAGTAGCATTCAGCTTAGCCAAAATTTTACTGGGCTAAATAGCTAATGTGGGTGTTCCCATCTCATTACTGAAATACCAGTTTGCTGTAAGAGTCTGCTCATATATCAGACTGTATTCTGTGTTCCTTAGGTTCCTCCCTTGACCCAGGTGAAACCTTTAGAAAATAAGAGGGACACAAGGTTTAGCTTTACTGCTAATTGTGTCTGCCCCATATCACCTTCCTATAGCGTGTGGTAGGTATGGTCCTGCAATAAACAATGGCTTTTGATTAACTTTGCAGAGAGGATTGGCTGTGGAGAGGCTGTTGGGCCAGATTACAGGAAAACGTTAGTAAGATGAACCTGTAGAATGAGTAAAATTTACAATGGATGAAGGGGTTTTAGCCCATTAAACCCTGGATGAACAATTTTAATTCTTCAAGATGCATTAAAAGTTATAAAGGACTACATTCAATGGTCTACAAGCTAGTGAGATCAGGGCTGTATAGACCTCTTTTTAATGTGTTGTAGAATAGATCAAACCAGAATATGTTAAAATGATGAATTCTTATTTGTGTGGTTTTGTTTTCTAAGGCTTTTTACCATCTTCATAAGTTTTGAGTTGCTTATTAAAAGTAAGTTTATCTGCTGGCAGATATTCATTACTTTACCTTTTTCCTCTTTCTGAAGCTTAGAAAATATAATGTAATACAATATGCAATATGAAGCAGTGTTCCATTGCACTCAGGAAAAATAATAATAAAACCAAACTGGTTAAAAATTTAACTATATTGGAAAAGTGAAAGACTAAAGGTACATGTTGTTTCAAAAAGCTAGCACATTGGGTTAAATGGTGTTTCTCTCCATCTGCTTTTCTCTTTCATTATTTTCTTAGCTCTCCCCAGAATGTAAACACCACCGGTAGTCCAACAGGATCAGAGTTATATTTATCTATTTGTAAGTTTTATGTCTAACCTTAGGTCTTTTGCATGAACAAGGACTTTCAGTCAAATCCTTCCAAACCCAGATTTGATTGTACACCAGAGTTGTCATTTAGCTTGGTTATTTATAGAATAAGGAAGTTTTTCATCATCCTCATATCTTCATTGGCGATTCAGAACTTAATTCAGTCCAACAGTTTAATTCCCTAGGCAGCCTCATCTCCTCGGATGGTAAGATTGACAGAGAGATAGACAATAGGCTAGCAAAGGCATAGAGTGCTTTGGGAAAACTCTATCAAAGAGTCTGGCAAAATAAACACTTGAAGAAAAGTCCAAAGCTCAGTGTTTCTAGAGCCATTGTGCTGTCTACTCTTTTAGATGGTTCCGAATCATGGGTCATCTATTGCCACCACCTACGACTCTTGGAGCGCTTCCAGCAGCGCTGTCTCCGGACAATCCTAAACATCCATTGGACAGATGATGGGACTAATACGTCTGTCCTAGAACAAGCAGCAATTTCAAGCCTTGAGGCCATGCTGCTGAGAACGCAGCTGCGTTGGGCAGCTCACGGCTCCAGGATGAAGAACTACTGCCTTCCTGAGATCATGCTCTATGGGGAACTTGCTGCTGGCTGTCGCAAGAGAGGAGCCCCGAAGAGGCTCCTCTCTTATGTCACTGCTAAGGAACAGCAAACCACACTTGCAACTTAGCTCAGATAACATTTATATATTTCAGACCATCATGTTAGATCCCAAAGGACATAAGACTTCCTGGTTTTAAGACTGTGTATCTTTATCATAGCTTTGGAGATCATCTAGTCTGACCCCACTGCCAGAGCAGTTGAAGCTAGAGCAGGTTGCACAGGATGCTGTCCAGTCAGGTTTGGAATATCTCCAGAGATGGGCCCCACTGACCCCTNTTCCCCCAAATCACAGAGCACCTGGGCTCAGTTGCAGACCCCTCCCCTCCCCAGGTGTGGCTCTTTGCCCTCCCACCCACTGCCCTTTATCTTCCCGAGGAAGGGGAGCAGCTGCAGCTGTGCCCAGCCGGGCTGAGGGAGGCAGGAGACTCCTCTTGGCATCACCGGTGAGTTCCCCATGGGTGCACCCTGCTTGGAAGGGGGGGAGAAAGGCTGGGGGGCCTGCTGGCCCCCCAGTCAGTTAGGCAGGAGCAGGAGGGTTGGTGACCACTTCAACACCACCCATGGGTGCTGGCTGTGTGTCCTCAATGAGGATGAGCCCTTCTGCATGTCACCTGGGCTGGGTGAGGGTGTCACTTGAGGTTCTGGGATGGGTTAAGGGTAGTAGTGGTGTTGGTGGTGGGGCAGGAGCTGCCTTTAGGGGGAAGATGTTTCAAGCCTGTTCAGAGGCTTGAGAAAAACAGCTACAATTAGTGAGCTAGAGCTTGGCTGGGAATGCAGTGAGATCATTGCAGTGCTGGATCCATTGATTCCTGCTGTCTTACAGGAATGGGCAATTAGGGATTTGGAGTATTACGAAGCCATCACGGCAGAATAGACTTGTTGCAGTCATATGTTGTAGTTCCAATAGAAAGCTGCAACCTCTTGCCACTTGCATGCAGGTTAGTCAATCATGGTGATAGATATGAATATCTTAGTTTCTACTTTAAAATATATCTGTACTTTTTTCCCACTACTGTTGTACCAGCAGCTTGAATTCTTCCTTTATTTCCATAGCATCTTTAAATAACAGCAAAATAACATGCATTTTATCTTCTTTATGCAGTCAAATAGGTCAGGCTTTATTAGGTGTTTTTTGTGGATGTTTTTCACCTCTGATTAAAGGGCAGACCACAAGTAGACCATAAGTACATGTTTCAGATAGAGTTCTTTATTCTTATGTGTGCATAAGGAGAACAGAAAAATAATAATTCAGGTGAAGTCTCACAAAGTCCTTTAAAATTAGCATTAACATTTTTCTGTCTATCATTGTAAAAGGAAACAGCTCTCCCACCCTGAAGATGCTTTAAAAAGCTTCCTGGCATCATCCTAGAGATTTTTCTGCTTTTGCCTTTTTCATAGCTGCATTATATTTCATAGCTACATCTTCTCATTAACCCATCCTCCTCTTCCTCATTTATATTCATCATACAGGAGGTAACATAAAATTCTGCCAAGTGCATGACCTAGCATTTTGCATGAGTCTTCAGGGTTGTCTGGCATGTTCTGCATATATAGTCTCAATTCTCCCTGATACTGACATTGCTCCCAGCTTTATGACACCACTGACTATCTCTGCGAAATAACTAATGAAATGAAAACTTGTTCCATGAAGGACTTAGCTAGCATCTGCTCTCCCTTACAATTCTTCCTTAAATCATGCATTCTTTAGATCAGTTTTCTATGTGGCACATTTGAATCATTTACAGATATTTGGGTAGAAAAGAACTGCTGCATTCATAGTGTGAAAACACAGTAAGTTGTTTTCTTGCTTGGTTAGCTTTTGGGTTTTTTGTGGTTTAATTTGTGGTTATTTTGTTGGTTTTTTCTTCTTTCTTTCCTTTTAATAAGTTTAACTGTTTATATCTTTAAGGAATGATATAAAGTGTAATATATAGAGAGCATCAGAGTTCTAATATGAGCTTTTGTGAAAGAACCTTTTTGTTCTCTGGCTTTTGAGTGCAATCCAATGCTGAAAGGGAAAGCAACTGATTATTTTCCAATTTTCTAATGCAATTATCCAATGAAAAACAAAGAATATATCAGTTACACTGATGCTAGAGCAGGACATGAGGTTTTATTTAATAGAAGAAGAAAACACCATGTCCTTTATAGATGAAAAGATTTTCCATTAGTCAGGTGTAATATGCTGCTATCTGTCAGTAGTTTATCTGAGACATTCAACAATAGTTCAGAAAAAATGATCAATATTAAAGTTCACAATAGAAGACTAAACACTTTATAGCAAGTCTGCTACTCCTTTAACATAAAGTTCAACTCTAACATCTTAGTTTTTCTGGTTAATCTCACCCTGTCACTCTATGATCTTGGTATCAGTCATGGCCTCTCATAAAAAACAACTAAAGAACAAAACACAAAACACATGTGAAGCAAAGATCTTAATCAGTTACAAGTATTCCAATAATTTTTCACAATTATTCAGCTAAAAGCACTCAGTACAGAGGTAACAAAGTATCTGTTCAGACTGCAATCTGGTAAAGTAGTAAATCATT
The DNA here is from genome assembly GCA_013396975.1 of Bucco capensis. Taxonomy (NCBI): domain Eukaryota; kingdom Metazoa; phylum Chordata; class Aves; order Piciformes; family Bucconidae; genus Bucco; species Bucco capensis. The sequence continues at coordinate 79,931 of VWZO01020727.1, forward strand.
CATGATTTGGATATACTCAACTATTCAGCCAAAGAAAGATATGTACTCAAATCAAGTTTTGTTCTGAGACTTGTGACCAGCCCAAACAAGGCCAAAATGTTCAGACATGCAATACTGAAATTAGCTCAGCTGCACAGTAATAAATCATATAGAATTCCATGATAGAAGTATTAAGGAGAGAAGCATTTCAGTGATGCAGGAGGCACAGTTCATATTATTACAGTACTTAAAGTTAATGTGCTTTAATAGCTCTAATGGCTCAGCATAAACCACATACTGTGTTAGCACCATCCTACAGATGTAGCTCTATTTGTGCTAACCTCAAATCTATATTATAAACAGGGCTATAATGATAAAAATACAGGCTAAATATCTTCATGCTACAAGTATTTTTGGTTTTCAACTTGTTCTGTGAGAGGTAAATTCGTGAATAAATAGTACATTTGCTTTTATTAGAAGAAATAACTGCAATTTACTGAAAATTCAATCTGTAATTAATGGATTTTTTTCTATGCCACCCATTTGTTAGCAATGAGAGATATGACTGTGCTATTTATTGTAGTATATATTTAGGTTGCTATAAATTCTGTCAGCTCAAAGATCTCTACTTTCTATAAATCAAAGAATCATAGAATTGTTTTGGTTGGAAGAGACCTTTCAGATCATCAAATTCAAACATTAACCTAGCACTAGGTGAGAAGCTGCAGTGGTAGAACTTCTTTCATGTTCATATCTCCATCCCTGGAAAGGTGATGGAACAGCTTGTTCTTGCCACCATCTCCAATCATTTGGAGGAAAGGAGGCTTATCACGAGTAGTCAATGTGGATTCTGTAAGGGGAAGTCATGCTTGACTAATCTGATAGCCAATGTTAGGACAAGAGGGAATGGGAGCAAGTTGGATCACAGGAGATTTAGTATTAACCTGAGGAAAACCTTCTTTGCAGTGAGGGTGCCAGAGCACTGGACCAGGCTGCCCAGGAGGTTGTGGAGTCTTCTTCTCTGGAGATATTCCAGAGCTGCCTGGACACATTGCTGTGTGACCTCATCTAGGTGATCCTGCTCTGGCAGGGGGGTTGGACTAGGTGATCTTTCTAGGACCCTTCCAACCTCTGGGATTCTGGGAGTACTCTGTCTGCCCCCACTGTCCCCAACACGTACACACTTTTCTGGTGTTTTTGGCTGCAGCACTCTATTACAGTTTCAAGCCATGAAGTATCTTGGCATGCCTGACTGACCTGAGTGAATTAGAGCAAAATATTATTTCAGTTGAGTGGATTTTGATAAAAAAGTATGAAGGTATCAATGAACTTTCCCAAGTAAGCTGCTCTTGCCTAGAGGCTCTAGAGTAGATGACATGATGCTTGGCTTCTCTTCACAGATTTGCCACTGACCTGTTTTGTGACCCTCTTTATTGCCTCCTTTTTTTTCCTCCCACCCAGATGCCTGTATAAATTGCGGATGTGTTAAGGAGAAATTATCCCTTTCTGTGCATTTTTACCAAACAAATATTGGTTTTGGCTGTAGGTTTCTGTATGATCCTTTATCCCCAGAATCCCAACACCACCACCAAAATGACCAGAATCCCCAATAGAAAGTATAGGTTATTCTAGAGCAACTATGTAAATATTTAAAAATTGATTTTATTTGCATCTTCATTTGACAGATACTGGAATGGGAAAAGATCATAAATGTTTTTCTTGACTCTAATACAGTTTAGCACACTATTCTGTTCTCTGATCAGTCATTTAAATGTATTAATAAAATCATGTTGAAAATGTCTCCGCTAGCATCTCCTTTATATCTTCATTTCATCAGGGAGAAAAAGCCCTTGTCACTAGAGAAGCCCTGACAAGACTTGTCATCTTTTTTCTTGTCTTTCTTTTCAGTGTCACTGGATTCTGTTGCAGATACTGATAATTTAATAGCGTGTCTTTCATACTGGAATGCATCAGATATTGTCTAGTGCTTCTGTTCTTAGACTGAGAGAAATCCCCTAAGTATAATGTACAGTTATTATGATGCTATATTTTATATGAGTGTAGGATAAAAGTAAAGAGCTGTCTAGCTGGTATAGGGTGGGTTTTTTTACTTTCTATTTAATTTAATACTTGATCCAAGAAAAATAGACATGATCCAAGGAGAAATAGGAAAGCAGAAAAGAAACATAGGACTTCAAACTCTTTGTGAAATGCCCTAAGTCACTAAGATGATGTACAACTTTCTGTTTGCTTGGATTGCTCTCTGCTAACACACATAGGTACATCATAACTGATTGCAATCAGTTCCATGCTGCAAATTTAAAAGAATTTAAAGAACATAATTCTTGCCACCGCTAGATTATCTGAGGTATACCCTGAAACATAGATAGATTGGATTAAAAACCTATCTTATGTCTTTCATGGTTGTTCCTGTAATTTATATGAATAACTAATTACTTTGTAATTCTGTAAAATGGTCTGGCAAAAGGTTAAAATGCTTTCTCAGTAACATTCTCCAATTATAATTTATATACCTCTTCACTTTTGTAGATTTCTTCTTTAAACTAAGCAATCTTTAATTCTTCCTCATGTTTCTAATAATCAGTTACTTGTTCACAAGTTTGTAAGACAGACTACAAATAAAAGGAACGCAATATTCCAGATGTCTTCTTGGTTTAACCTGACCTTAAAAGTATTTGTTTCTATCCTGTCCTTTAATCAACCTCAAAATTCCTTTTTAAACAAAAATTCTTGTTGAGCAAATAATTTTAACTCCCTACAATGCAACTCTGCCTTTGTTTAGAATAATTGTAGAGCAAGCACAGAGCCCTTCTATCTAGCTCTCTTCAGCATTTATGAAGTCCTTTCAAATATTCCTCAGTATTGAGAGGTTTAAAATACTTTTTGTTCACATCTCAGATGCTACCACTCCCATAGGTTAAGGCATTGAGACGAAAAATAGGACATAAGGCTAAGATTTCTTTGCAAGAGAGTGGGTTTGGGTACTTCCAGTTTTACCATGCTTCAAGCACATGGCTTAGCATGAAATGTATATGGGAGATTTTTCTATTGCACTGTTTCAGAAATAAGTGATAAAAGATCTATTATCTTCCTTGGAGGAGATCTGCCTCTCCTGACATCCTGAAAAGTCTTTACACTTGTCAATAGAACTGATTTTCATGTACAACACCAACCTTGGTCATCACAGAGAAAGTTCTGCACATATCTGGACAAACTGAAAGACTATGAAAAATAGATTACAGATGGCTTTTGTGTGTGGTAGTGCAGCTTTTCTGCTGATTGTCAGGGCTGGGAACACTTCTGGGCATCACTGTCCCTGCCTTGTTCCCTGGGGCTTTCCCATGGCCTAGGACCCACTTCAGCATGCCTAGGGTAGTCAGTCTCTGCTGCTGCTGCTCTCCAGCTTCCCACACTAGCCAAGCCAAACCTGCATGTGAGGCCAATGTCCACCCAGCCTTGGACTGTCCCATCCCAGGGAGGTGCCTGGTGTCTGGGCTCAGACTGTCCCTGATGACCCTGGCCACCCTGCTCCTGGATGTGGCTGGGACAGGTCCTGCCAGCTGGGGAGTGGAGGTCACTGATGGCCCCTGGCTTCCTGACCCTCAGCCCTCAAGATGCCCTGAGACACCAGTAGCCAGAGGAAAACTTTGTTTGAAAATACTAGTGGGGAACACTGGCATGTGATGGGAGCAGTGGAAGAGAATGCATGTGGCTAGGATAAACCAGGAGTACCTGAAACCAGACTCCTGCCAGTGCAGGCAGCGTGGAGGAGCAGCCATGTCTGAGACCCTGCTGGATCTATTCCTTCCACACACATCTCATCTTCACATCTCAGAAAATTCTGTTTCTAAAAATGATACAGGAAAAGGACATTTAATTAAGACAGACCTGTCTACATTACGATCTAAAAGTGCTGCCAGATGAACTTTACCTCAGTAAACCAGACCAAGACTTCTTAATTATTTACCCAGAGGGAAATTAGTAAATATTTACCACTTAAAGTCTAATTGAAACAAAAGCAAGAGTACAGTCAAGTTAAATAGTCTGTCTTGGAGGTCATTCCAGTGCTCTTTGGTAAAAGACATTTATGGGAAAGTGTAGTGATAAGTAGATCTGAACACTGACTGCAGCAGACTGTTTTTATTACAGCATGTAAATCATTTAACTCTAATCTCATGAATTGACTTTGATCAGATTTGTGGTGTTGTTGTTTTTTTTTTTCTGGGGGAAAAATCTTGGCATGTTATAATGTCTCAGGAGAATTAAGTAATTTTTTTGTTTAGTTGCAAATGTTGGGGAAAGCAATGTTGGCACACTGTTTAAATGTGTCTGTTGCAGTAACCATAGTGGTAATATGCTCTGCAGACTGTACCTCTGAACATGGATAAAACACTGAGAATGATGTTCTAGGACCCCCAAAAGTCTTCAGAAATGTGTTGTGAGGAGATAAAGTTTGAGCCAAACTTTGTTTTGGAGCAATTCCAAACACATTTGAAATCAAATCAGAACCTTAGTTTATACTAAAAGGACATTAGGAATGCAAACACTGTGCATGTACACACATGTGCAACCAAAATCTGAACCCTAAAAACTCTGTACACTGGAAAAGCAATTTGCATGAACCCTTTATCAGAATTGTCAGCCACTTGGACCACAGCACTGGTTCTAAAATTGAATATCAGTATGTCTGAATAGATTTCTTACTAGGCAAGTTTGTATGTATTTAAAACAATGTTTTCTGTTGTTATATTGGTTTACCTGTTGAAAGTTAGAGGAGAGCTCAGACCAATATATTGAATTTTGTAGCTTTCTGTCCGTTGTATTGGCCCCTAGTGAAATGTTTTGCAATTAAATGTGATCATAAATATGTATGGAGCAATGGGAAGATTGAGTAACTGCCTGTTCTTCCCCTCAGAAAACACACTTGCTGGGTCAGAATAAAAATATTGACATTTCTGCTTCAATGAGAACTGCAGAAAAAATCTTTTGCTCACTCAAATATCTTTCAAGTTGTGTTTTATTCTTCATAAAGATGTAGGAGTTTAACTTGATTACAGGGGCACACAACTTTCTTATTAAAGAACCATATACCGCAGCAGTAGCATTTTGGTTTACAGTAGCTATAAAGACTCTATAAGCTATAAAACTGTTTCATAAAGTGCACTGGAATGGGAGGGGTTTATGCAGGAAATTAAGGACTAAAAAGCTGTTTGCCAGCTCTTGATTTGTGTTAAAATAAATAAATTACAAAATAAATTAATGTGTAATTGTCCCAATCACTGAAACACAGTAGAAGAGCAAGTGTAAGAAAGATGGTGACTTAATGGAAGAAGCTGAGAGAACAGGAATGTGAGGCACAAAAGTTGCTGAGCCCTTAAGACATGTTTTTGTACTAATGTATAATGTAGATCTCATGAATAACAGCTGAAAAAAATCTGGCATTCTCTTGACTATCTTCATTGTTCCACAAACCCTGATTGACCTTTTGGTAGTATGAGCAAAGAAAGCAACAGGTAAGTGTGGTCCAAATGAAAGTGATGAAGATAGCTGTTCTGTCATATCACCCCCCCCCCCCACCTCAATTCTGCCTTGGATAGCTTCATAGATTCTACAGAGAATAGGTTGGGACATGCAGTTCTGTGTAGCTTTGTTTCTCTCTTGGAAGGCAATGTTCCATGTTACAGCAAGCACAGGTGCCATTTCAGTACAGCAGCACTTCAAATAACAATAGCCCATTTCCATATATTTCAAGAGGAGGAGAAACTATTGTTTATTAGAAGAATTCTAAGTAATTGGCAGCCCTCACCAATTCTCCAGCTGGCTAAGTGCTAATGTGTTATTAGCTGAGTCTCTGAACGTTTCACGCGCATTATAAATAGGACCTAGGACAAATTGTTTTTGTTTATCATGGAAATATTAAAATTAACATACAGATATAAGTATATAAATACACACGCACATGTACTCTAGTAAACATTCTCTGCATTTGATTACAGAGGTTTTTTTATGGTTAGATTCTGCCCTGAGCTATGTACTTGGGGATTGCAGATAAGCACTGATATGAGACTGATAATGGATTTGACATGCTGTGACTCTGAGTTTAGTATGTGAACCAAGTTGTCAATGGGGTTTCCTATGCAAATGGAAGAACTCTCAATATTACATTTTGATTTCATTCTAGAAGCTTAAAAAAAGTTAGACTGTGGTCTTTGGTGGTCAACAATGTTCTATTCATAAAGATCATCAAAAAAGTAGAGTTAGAGCTTTGATAGAACTATTAGACTACAAGAGGAAGAAATTAAAGTAGGTTTTCAATTCAGAATAAGCACTTTCAAGGCTGATTTTTCACTGAAATGGACTTTACAAACAGGGTTAAACTAATTATAGCATGATAGAATTTTTCTGACCTGAAAAGTGTCAATCTCCTTAGATAAGGTAAATCGTTACAGTGCTCTTTAAAAAATAGGATATCAAAACCTCACTTTTAGCTTTAAAAGAGTCAAAAGATGCCTCTATCAAGTCAATTCATTGCCTGCTATGTCAGGCTGTTAAAAATCAGTCTCATAACTCCAATATGTTTTTTCCAAGAAATTTTTAGTAAATTAAATTACAAAATTGAATATTGCAGTCCAGTTCTTCCTTTTGGGACTACATAATGCTGGGAAGCTTATTCAGATCAGGAGAGAATTTTAAGTATTTTCACCATTCTTGCAGTCCATGTGTAACTGCATCATAAATATTAAATAATTTATCTGTATTTAATCAATCTTGCAGCTACAATGTACAAAGGGACACTCTTCTGCTAGTCACACACACTTTTAGCCTTCCAAGCTGTTCTCCTCAGAGGCTGTGATGGTGATAGTCATAGTCAGTTTTCCTCGTGTCTGTTCAAATCTTTCAATTGCCTTTGATATTTTCAAGATCTCGTAACTCATGTTAATAGGATGGCAAGCTCTATCACTCCAGGTTGTCCTCTATAAAATGAATTGTTTTCATAGAATATACATTGTTTCCATCTCCACAGTTAAACAGAGGATCTGTGTCCTCATGACTGTAATATGATGGTGGGATACATCTTACTTAACCTCTGCTTATACTGGATATCTGCATTTTACTTTGTCAATAGTCTGGACTCTCTCAATGGTTGATAGATGGAAATTCACAGTGTAATGTATTCCAGTTGTTTTAGGCACGTATTTCAAGCTGAGAAGCAAAATCACTAGATCTTTATCCAACTACTAAAGAGAAAAGCTCTAACTGGACACACACCTAAACATATATATCCTAAGGTATGTATGCCTAAAGATGTAGAATGACAGCTAAAGATATGTGAGATTATTTTGAGTGACCCACACTGTACAAACCCTGCAAAAAAATTCTAAACCACTTAGATTGATCTTCATTAAGCTATCTTGGTTCATGCTAGTCTTAAGCACAGTAATTTTTTATCTAAAATGAAGAGCTTCTTGTGGAAACACCCTTACATGTAGAGCCTACCTGCCGTGCAGGCCCTTAAACCCAACGTTGCAACATCAGCTTTCAGGTATTTGGACACCAGCTGGAATTCCAGCCCTCAGTAACATACATAGCATTCACTTCATCTGTACTAGGTGACTAATTCAGGAAGAATTAAAAAGACAAAGGGTAAGGGATTGAACTCCTTGTATAATCAGTGGGGAGAGGAAAAAGCCTCTTTTGTCAAAATCTTCTTCCCTTTGTATGGACTAATTAAATATTTATTGGACCGAGGGAGAACTGTAGTAGCTTAGTAACTGGAGAGAGACTTCACCTGCAGGCAAAGTCTTACATTTCAAATAAAATGAAGCCTTTTACAATAATAGAGAAAATGCTCACTTGAAAACATTTAACCTTGGCATTAAAAAGGCAATTTGCTCTTTAGGTTCTGTTGTCCAGATCAGAGAAAAACTGGAGGTCCTGCATCATCTGGCTAACCAGAGTTACCTGTGTTTTCATCTCTGGGGCTCAAGAAACATTTTCTAACCATTAAATGCCTGGGCAGAATGAGAGGTATCTGCCTTAATGATGAGCAGAGGAGGAATGTTCAGAATTTTCTTATCAGGGAAGGAGTACAAATTTTACTATGTGTTGGGATATGTGCCAATAGACAAAAACGCCTTCAAAAACAAGAGTTCTGCTTTCAGTGGAAACAGTAAAAGAACTGAGACTCGTTCTTGAAACTTGATGGTGTTTCTTTTCAACTGGTTTTAAAAATTTTCAATTTTAGATACCTACAGTGAAAGTTACATGCCTAAAGAAAAACATATCATCTTTCAGTAGTTCTACAGTAAACAAAGCCTGTACTCTTAGAGTCAACACAAGGGATGAGTCACTGCTTTCAGGGAACACCCCTCTCAGAGCTTTCCCACATTGCTAAATATACAAAGAAACTCCCCTTTAAAATATTTCCCACCACCTGGGAGGGTTGAAACCTCCTAATAGTAATGGGAGGGGAAAAGCTGTAGGAGATATTTCAACACAATTCGGAAACATGCACTAGCTTTTCCCTTGACCTCTTAAAGATTTTCTACATTTTCCAAAACCTCCCTTTTTTTGCAGTATTAACCAGCTCTTCTGTGCAGCATATTATTTGGGAAGCAGAAATAATGCTGATAAGGATAGGATCAAAGTCTCAACAACTGCTGTTCTCCTCTCCTTATATGACATGAAACCAAATCCTGCAATAGTTTGCCTAATGCATTAGACAAACATTTATAAGACTGATACCAATAACACGTTATCAGAGTTTGATATTAAATATTGACTTCTGTCTTGGTGAAAAACATGTATGGAAAGAAAAAATGATCATATATAGAAATGAAAAAATGACTCATAAAACTTTAATTTACAGACTGCTTGTGTACAAGATAAATTACGCTTATCTTTCTACAAATGATACTCTCATTTTTCCCCTTTTGTGAGGAAAAATTGAAGTGGTTTTGCTTCAACTTAGTGTTCTCAGCTGAGCTCCTATACTCACATTAGAAAAAAATACGAGTTTTCCAGCATTATTACAAACATCTTAATCTCAGATAAACCTACAGCTAGGGGAGAACAGTGGATGTTGTTTTCTTCAACTTCAGCAAGGCTTTTGACACTGTTTCCTGTTACAACCTCATAGGTAAGCTTAGGAACTGTGAGTTAGATGAATGGATAGTGAGGTGGGCTGAGAACTGGCTGAAGGAGAGTTGTGGTCAGTGACACAGAGTCTGGTTGGAGGCCTATAGCTAGCAGAGACTCCAGGGATCAGTACTGGGTCCAGTCTTGTTTAACATCCATCAGTAACCTGGACGATGGGACAGATTGTACCCTCAGTAAATCTGCTGAGAGGAAGTCTCTCTTCAGTGATATCCAGTGATGGGACAATGGGCACCCACTTGGATGCAATCCTGGGTAACCTGCTCTAGATGACCCTGCTTTAGCAGGGGGATTGGACTAGATATAATCCCCAGAGATCCCTCCCAACCCCTGCCATCCTGTGATTACTTAAGTATCATTCAGGACTTTTCTCACCAAAAAAAAAAAAAAGATTGACATTTCCAGTGTTTACTCACTGGTTTAACCCAGAGAATTGAACTGACCCAGCAGTCAGTTGAGCTCCATAAGGCATTATAGCATTGACAATACAGTTAGTTATGTTAAGTTTAATCATCTAAGGTCCCTTGTGATCTTCTGAAAAATGATACTTTAACAGGAAAAGGAGTTATGTCATACTAGGTCATGGGTCAAAAAGCAAGTACTGAGGAGAAGGTATATCCCTGAGTGTTTTAAATAAGGCATTTAGAAAAATGGGGGATTAGAAAAATAATTTGAGTATAATAATGCTTGGATTTTGAAAGGGAACATTACTCAGGTCATTTCCAACTGCATTGTTAAACACCAACCTCAAAGAGTATTTTAAGGGCAAAAAACATAACACAGATCCCACATGCTTAAGCAACAAGAAAAACTCTGTAATGTACAACTTTAAGTAACTCAGTGATAATGGGAATTTAAAAACCAAAGATGATCTACTGAGAGTTTGTAAGAATAGAGAGTGAAGTGTGGTATTCTTTTGTGTTCATGATCCTCATATATACCTAGCGCTCACAGGGAGAAAAACAGATTATCCAGTCTGAAGAGCCAGGAATAACTGAGTCGGGTGAGGGCTGGGTTTGCAAGAGAAGCAGAACAACTCTGAGTAAAGTCCATGTGGGAATTATAAAGAAATTAAAGAAATGCCTCGAGGAAAAGTATTAGGATAGTTGCTCCTAAGTAAATTTATTATTGTTTGGAGTTTTATTTCAAGCCAATCATACCTGATTCTCAAAGACTTAGCAAACACCAAAGTGATCTCAAGGCTTATCCACATACTGGGTGTATGGAATATTTACGTTTCTTGACAGCTCAGACTTTCTTAGCAGAAAACAGTAAACCTTTGTATAGACCCAAGATAGGACTAATCCACTGCTTAGATGAGTCATCTTGTGTATTTTGTTGAAATGACAAGAGTACACCCTGTGCCCTGGCTGGTTAGACATTAACTAGAAGTTAAATGCATAATTAACTTCAACCTCTATTAGTGTTTTGTTCTGAAAAGATCACATACCTTTAAGCATCTGTTAATCTTTTATTTTTGTTTCCTGTAAGTCCAGTGGACAACCAAAGTAGAAAAGAGAACACAGTAGCTCTTGCACAGGTCAACCCAGCTGACTATTTGCTTGTTTACCATAGTGACTACTCCAATTTCCAATTGCTTTATCAAAAAGTCACTATAAAGAGAACTGCACCCAGAAAGTAGCATATACTTAGGATTATTTTTTTCTATTAACTTAAGAAGGAGAGGGTGGTGTAGAAGGAAAACAAGTTTTTCTTTCTCTTTCAGAATACCTTTTAGTAAAACTTATCATTACCTATTTAAATATTTTCAGCCTCCGTGACCATTATTTTGAAATCCAAGATTCCCAGTCTGGATTTTAAGGCATACCACATCCAAATTACTGGTAGGCAAACTCTGAAGAAACATCTGCTCCTCTGAGGAATTCAGATGGAGATCAAAGCGTGAAAGTTGTAACCCTGCAAAGCTGCACCAGTTTCAACTAAAAGAATTATATAGGTTCTATATCTAACAGAGGAAGATTACAACTGGTTAATTTCCAAATTGTGATTTTTCTGTCTTCCTTGAGGAGTTCCTCGGATATTTGGCTGATTTTTTTCCTGATGTTTTGCTGAATACTACTACAGGAAGTATTCTTAGAGTAACTATGGTTGATTAGATGAGTTTCAATTACTCCATAAATGTCAGGAACAAGAAATGCAGATGGAAACCCCAGATAAACCAGGAATGCAAGATAAAAACCACTTTTGCAACCTGTTAAGGTTCAAACATTTTACTGTTCCAGCATAAACATTGTTACTGAAGTTAAGGTGGAGTTGGTAATGCTTCTGAAACCAAACCCTGACAATTCTTCTGTCATGATCTTTTGATTTAATTCCCATCAAAGAAAGATTGGACAGTTTTTCAAGAGTTGTACCAAAACTATGTTTTGAAAAAAAAACAAACAAGAAAACCAACCACAAAGCCTAAGATTTTTGTATAATTATTAAATTCAAATAAAGGGATTCCTCTGATGAGACTTTCCGGTGTGTTTGAAACACATTTTTATCTTGCCTTAGGACAGAAAGTAAAATGCCCAAAGTTGTCAAACACCAATTTTTTCCATGTATGCTAGCAATGGGGAAATGCTATTTTGAGGGAGATGGCAATTCCTCATCCCATGGATCTTGGTCTTCTACTGTATTTTTTATTATCTCTTTCCTGACACTGCATCTTAGAGCTAATCACAGTGAAGGACATTTCCCTTCTAATTCTATAATGTCCTCAACACAGATATCTGAAAGTTAGGTATCTTTTCTGCTCTAATTGTCTGCATTCCTTCTACAAGAAACAAATTGGATTCTCTTGAGAATGATTTGTTCCTTCTTAAGAAAAACAGGGAAGGAAAGAGGCCTGAACGATTCTCTATCCATCTTTCTCTTCCTCTTTTAGCTAAACAGGAAGCCTAGATATTTGATTGGGATTTAACACTTTGCCTTTAGATGGCTAACAGAAAATAAATATGTACCATGTGTTAGGACAGTTGACAGAATCATGATTCAGCAAAAATGTACATGTTTCAGTAATGAAAATTTATAATTAAATGGATGTGAAGGTAATTTCCTTTTTCTGTCACTTTCTGTCTCCATCACTGTTCTCCCTACACCCTTTGATTAAGAACTATAGTAGTCATCTATGGCCTTTTGAAAGACTGGAGCATAATAGCAGTTTTATAAACAAACATGTTTCTCTTAGTCTTAAGCATTTAGAACAAATGATACCCTAATAACTCCATTGTTTTCCTTCGAAACTGGTATTAGGATTTAATCTAAATACACTTTTTGAAATGGAGGGCATGACCTATCTTAGAACTCTGGCAGAAATGTTCATCTAACAGTGCTGGTCCACTCCTAGTAAAGGAACTTCAGTAAACCTGATCTAGTTGGGGATGTCCCTGCCCAGTGCAGGAGAGATGGACTAGATGACCTCCAGAGGTCCCTTCCAACCCAAACCATTCTAGGATTCTATGATAAATAAAATACATATTTTGGAAGAACTCTCCCGTATTCATAAGTGTTTATAATCATAAGCAATAAGAGTGTATGACAGGCTGCAGGCAAAAACCTTTAATAGATTTTTCTTAAGAGCTGCTCAACAGTTTTAATTGCCCTTGATTGTTAAGTGAAGCTGCAGCAGCTTGATGTCTTTCAGGACTGAGCTTGTGGAGAAGTCATCTTTCACACACTGTACTGTGCAATGATGCTTGGCACAGCAACTGGCAAGGGAATACCTGCTCAAACTGTTTGGGACTGCAGCTCTAGACAACCACACAACAAAAAGTTTCAATACAAACAGTTTGCCCATAACTTCCAAAGTCACTCCTTCAAGTAACACAAACCACCTCACAGGTCATGTGTTCTGAGAGGTTTCCAGACTGTATGACACTTATTCTCCACTGAATCATCAAGAGCAGGGATAATAAACCTTCTGGTGCTCGTTGTACAAACTCCATACACCTTGTTGCCTCACTTTACAGTTTCTTCAGTACCTGGGGTGTAGCTATGCCTAAATGGTTGAAGCTGTGAGTGTGCACAAGTGAATCATTGCTATGGTGCAGAGGAAGACATTCATCCCAGTAGCATGAGGTTAGGAAATAGCATCTATATCTAACTTTGCTGTGCAGTTCCCAAAGTGATTCATGAGATCCTATCTACAAGCCAGCCCTCCCCTTTAGCCTCAAACGAAACAAAGGAGTCAAAGTGGGTGTGTTGGGAATTCCTGCATGAAATATTTTGGGAAATGACAGACAAATGCTCCCCTCTAGTGAAATGACTAGTGAGCTAATTGTGTTGGCTAAGTGAGCAAAGCAATATAGTGCTACATGTGTGGGTGTGCATGCAGACAAAAAACACAATTACACACTCACATCTACTAGAATATCTTCTCAAACTTTATTTCTACTTTGTTAAGAAGCAGTAGAGCTAGCTGAGTACTGTTAATACAAAAAACTTTGCACAACTTCAAAAGCATCTAAAAATGCATTTCTCATTACTTTTTCTTCTCTGCTTTTGTTAATGTTGTCTTTCTTATGTCTCTGACTAGAAAAAACTGAGAAAAGAAAATCAACATTTATTGTTATCATACTGATAAATCATTGTGAATATGAGCTAATGTGCTTTTCAGTTAAGGAAAACAAAAGATATTCTTGAACACTACAAGACTCCACAAGCATTTCAATATCACTACCAAAAATTGAAAGAGGAATGAAAAAATACCCTCTGACTAGGCTAAAAATATTTGGCTTGTCCTTTGCATGGTGTCATTTTGAAGTGCTGAGTTTGCAGAAATGAATATACTTATTTAAATTTGTTTATTTTAGCAGATTGGAATATAAATCTTTTCTTAAAGCCTAGGAAAACAATTCTGTGGTGAGGCAGACTATTATTAGATATGAAAGTGGAGGGGAAAATTTTAAAGAATATTCAAAGTGAGCTTTTGTGTACCAAATAAGACTTGTAAAGTTGCTTTTAGCTCATAGAATATATACAATCAGCATATAGAGTTCTTGAATTACCTTTGTATTTACAATTCACAGGACAGGTTTTTGTTCTGAGTGTTATGGTCTTTCTTCCTCCAGAATTTGTTATTGATGACTGAACAGTGAGTTACAAGAACCGTATTTTGGAGTTACAATTTCTCATACAAATCAGATGACAAAATTCCTGTTTCTTGATGAATATACTAATTTTTATTATTATTACTAAAACATACTAAAATCTTAGTACTAGATTATATAGTTGTGAAAAGCCTTCAGGGATATGAAATTTCTCAGGGAGGAGAAGGAGAAGATAAAGGGGAATGAGCATTTTTGAAATATTTTAACCTTCTTTTCTTTCTAGGCAAAGTAAGCCTTGCCTTAGGGATAGTTCCTAGAAAAATTAAGACTACTCTAAAGTTGTGTGACTGAGAGCACACCAGTTTAAATTAATTTTCCATTGTTACATCCACATAATGTAATTACGTGTGTCCACGATCCCAGCTGTAGGAAACTCAGAGGATGTTAGCATTTTACATGAAATGCTGTAAAGTTTGGACCTCTGCTTGACTGAGACATTTTCATCATCAAATGCATTGCTTTCTTTTGATGGTCACCTGCACAATTTGAAGAGATGGACTCAGGAAATTAAAACTTTTCTTCTTATTTTTTTTGTTTAATTTTAAGCTTCTGAATTTCTCAAATCGCAGCTAATGAAATTTAGCATTATTGTATTTTGCAACTACACTTAGAAATCATAATTCTCCATCCTATGAAAATTTAAAAGATTGTTTTAAATCAGCAGCAGCTGACCTTCAAGAAGTTATCTACCCATAGGAATATCTAGAGAGCCTCAACTGAAAGCAATTTGCTAATGTTTCCATGCTCTCTCCTTACACAAACATGACAAAACAGGTTCTGAGATTCATTCACTATTTCAAGATTGAGAGTAACATTTTCACCCAGTCTACGCTTTTATTTTAAGAGATTCAGTGAACTTACTCGAAATATATTTAACAATAACTCATCATCACAAGCAAAACCCCCTGTAGCAAAAGTATATTATGCTTTTTAAATTTTTGTTTGTATTTATTTGAAATAATGTGATGGGGAGTGGGAAAAAAAGTGCAATGAGAGTTGCCAATAAATGCTGGATTTGGCAGGCATAACGAAAAAATAACCATCAGATTGAAACAGGACTTTTGACAGTACTCAAGAAATCTTTAGTATAGAATTATACTCTGTTACTATAAGCAAACACAATTAAGGTTTTATTGAATGTGTTTACACACAAAAAGAAACACTTCTTTATTACTATAAGGTATAGTAACATTTTTACACACAGTACACAAACTCAACTCTTTTCCTAACACTTTACCCACATCCTTCTGAACCTCTTGAGAAGGTTGTCCCTGACTTCACCAGAGGCCAGATTTTCACCCTTTCACTGTAATGCTGTGAGTTCAGCATAGGATGAATCCTAAAAGTCATTCTGTGTTTCCAGGTACTTTAAAGCCATAAATCCATATTTAATTAGAAGTGGATGAAACACTGGAGAAGATAAGATCTCTGTTCTAAAAAGGAAATAAAAAACAGGGCCTTTGGCTTTGTTCTCTGACTCTGGGCCATAATTTAATTAAAACTGCATATCATATGCTAAAAATCTCATTGACAAGTCTTAGTTGAGGAATTCAGATTCCTTGTGATACCTCAATCTGTGCTTTCTATTTTACTGTCATATTGTTCCATATTCTGATGCTCTCCCCCACCCTCTGCATCACACATGCCTTCCTCTCTTGTTTCTCATTAACAAAGTGAATTCCTTTGAGATTTAATGCTGTAATGTTGAAGTTTGAACACTGGCATTTTACTATCTTAATGGATATCTGACTTGACAGCTCTGTGAATTTTAGCTCTCTTCTTTAACAGCATATATTGTGGGAAAAAGCTGGCACTGAATTTAAGTGCAGGGAACTCAGGCAGGCTTGAAATGGAAACCTAGCTAAAATAGCTGTGGTTTCTTCCTATTGCATTAGAAACTGGAGCAAGCTTGAGACATTAAAAAGAAAATGGAATTTCACTGATGTAACTGGAAAGCCCAATCCTTATATCAAAACCCAGAGTGTGATGTACCTGTTTTATTACACAAGTTTGTTATTTCATTTAACAACAAAGTTGTGTACGATGATGACAATGAGGTAGATCTCACTTGTATCTCTGGGGAAGTCTGTGGACTTCTGTGTTTGTGTGGGGAAATGCCTGTTCTTGAACACATGGAATAGCTTTCATGTTTTGGCAGTGAGAGTCTGGGAAGTGGACACAATCACAAAAGTAGAGTTTCAGTATTGTCATTAAAAATCTCGCAGCTTAAAAAGAATTATAAGATCAACTAGCATTCCTAGTCCCTAGGACAGAAAGTAATGGTGGATGACATTTCAGACCCTTCTCATTTCAGAGGGATCATCTTTAGATAATACCAAACAGTAGGTACTTCAGCCTTCAAGCTATTTAAAAGAACTACTGTGTGTTTTCAGCATGTATATGCATTTAAATACCTGCCATTTAGCAGAAATATGGATATGACAGAAGACTGTTCATTGACAGAAGACAACAGGGAAGCTTGTACTATATGTACAGTTTACTATGTAAACAGAAGTTATTAATCTATGTGGAGCAGTAAAATGCTACTTTCTATATTAAAAGAGATAAAGGTGATTTTGTCGCAGTCTTAATTTATATGACATTGGCTGATCATTTGGAACAGGTCTAAGAAGTCAATTCACAAGGATTTTCTACATAATTAGATCTACAGTGGCTCTCAGACACCAGACCCATGAGTATCATTTGCATGACATGTCTTAATATAAGTATTTCACAGTATATTTCCTCCTCACAGCTGTACTTCTGAAGCAGCACCCACACCTTCTGTTCTTGAAAAATTGCACTTTCTTTCCAACAGCTGAATTCTGTAAGTAGGAAAATTCATCTCTGCCTACTCCCTCTCCCCTCCCCCCTCAATTTTCAGACAGAATCCAAAGCTTGCTGATACTGATGAAAATCCATTCATTGACTCATGGAGCCTTTATTTGTACAGCATCTTAGACAATCCCCAGATGATATGTTGCTGTGTTCCTCACACAGGGGACTGGACAAGTTAGATGTTCAGGATTCATGGCAGTCAAAAATAACCTGATAGATAAACTGGGAAACAAATCCCATGTTCCTTTTAGTATGCTTCCAGTTGCTCAGTTACACATTTATATATCTACACACTGAAATTACACTGTAGTGACAAAAATCCTAAAACACTATTCTCCTCTTTCTTACAAGAAATATAATGCCAAAAGAACTGGTGTAAAGACTGGAGCAAGTAAAGGCAGAATCTGTCCCTGTTAACTAAAATCAGGGCTGGATTGGAGCTGAAGAGAAAAAGAAGAAAGGGAAGGATTTTTTTATTGGAATAACCTCTGGGAATATAGTAACAAAGGTTTGGATTTTTCTAGGCATTTAGATGTTTAAGGGTGAAAATAGGCCCCAAATATGATTGGGTTGTGTGAATACTATAGGATTAAGGGGCTAGAAAGGCAAGGGAGCAGGAGACACAATCTGGAAGCCTTGCGTGAAGCTAAGCCAATTTACATTGTCAGGGAGATGGAACCTTGCTTCTATATGACAGTTCCATCAGCTTAACAATTCACTTTCTGCTGATAATTAGAACATGGTTTGGAGATCTGCATTTGGGGTTTTTTTGCAGTAAAATCCATCATGTGGGAAATAGGAAACATTTTTTTTTTTAGGATTAATTATAACACAAGAAATCTTTCACAATGTTTCTGCAACAATGGTTTCAATGACTCTATTTTCAAAACAAACAGGCCAAAAATATTTTCTACCCTTTTATTTTTTTGCAGTATATGATTCTCATGTTTTGCTGCTGTTGTCAGTGCATTCTACCTCTGTATTCTTTCTGGGTTTTATTTTTGGCTTCATGGTATTTTCAATAACTAGCTTATATGAAGTCTTTTTTTTCTATTTTTTACTTGTGATGTGATTTTTTGTGTGATGTTCCCTCTCCACCTGTGCACGATGGGATTTGCTTCCCCTGTAAAAGGGATAGAAATGGCTGCTATTGACTAGACATCTCTTTCATTCTGTGTGAGAAATCATCCACTGCTTGGATTTGATTAATAATGGTTGCTAGGGCACATGCCCCACTTAACAGGCAGACCTTGGGTGTCTAGTGAGTATGAAACACAGCCTACATTACTGTGAAAGCTCTGCATTTTCACACATACTCAATGAAAATATCTAACTTTTAGAATGCAGCTCAGCACGTTATAAGTCTAAGGCCATAGGTCTCATGGAAGAAAATTGTAGTGTCTATACCCTGTCTCCAGCAAATGCCTAACAAGGACAAAAGGTTGGAATGTTAGAAGGTGAGGTTCAATTTCCTGCATAGCTTTTCTATATGACCTGGACATGCTGCTGAGGCAACCCTAATGGTCAATAGCTGTTTGCTTCCAATCAGGCATTAGCTTGGCTGCATTGTAAAAGATCTCCTTCTACTACAGAGTCGTTGTGGCTAGGCTTCGCGAATGAAGATCCAGGGAGGGCTCCAGCCATGCTCCTCATCAGTGCCTTTTCCAAGCGTGCTGATAAAAAGAGGATAGCAGATAGCACCCTTGAGCCTGAGCAATGGATTATTTTAGGTGAGACACAGCATGTGCAGAGCTGGACCCACCCTTTAGTACTAAGATTCATCTGTCAGGGCCTAGCAAGCTTGGACGCTGGCAGCAAAGTCCTTAGGATGGAGGTTTAACCTCTTAGCTGGAAGGCCTTCCAGGGCTAAACGAGCTCCATCTGCCTGGGTTTGGAATCAGAGTTGTCCTTCTCCTAGGATGACTGCCAGAAGGCTAATGAGCTCATCCTACCCATCCAAGGATTCTAGGAACATGGGTATCCCTCCCCACACTTTCCCGTGGGCAATGAGTTTAATGCTCCCTCTGCTGTGGGCACAGTTATGGCACCAGGGGCCACAGGAGACCACAAGGGATTTTCAGACTGTGCCTGTGAGCCCTGTTAACAGTGTTTAAACTACAGAGTATGGACAAAGGAAATACCTGAAAAATTATGAGATGCTGAGACATAAAGGTCATTGAAAGTGGACAGAGAAAAGGAAAGATGGGGAGAAAGGGAAGCTAGAGTAGTTGATTCCTTTCTATAGTAGTGATATTTGCCCAAGCATACCTTAATGCCTGAGATGTCTCATTCTGTATTTTTTTATTATCACAGTATCCCACAGGGGTTGGAAGGGACCTAGAAAGATCATCTAGTCCAAACCCCCTGCCAGAGCAGGATCACCTAGACAAGGTCACACAGGAATGTGTCCAGGCAGCTCTTATCATCAGTGAATGAATATGATCCTCTTGTAAAATAAGCCAAGATTACTTTTTTTACAGTAAAAAACACTTCTTAATTTTCATCTTGTGTTTAAAAAACTTTTTCAAGTGTTCTCTACTGTCTTGCCATATAATTGAAGAAATGAAATTGGACCCAAACACTACAATCCCAATATCAAGGAGAGCAAGCTTTGGCCTTTATACAAAAACTGTCACCACTGCCTCCCACATAAATTTTATAGAAGGAAAGAGAAAAAAAAAATGGACTTGAGCTCAGTTCATGTTCCTCTCTCAGGAGATGCCTCTACTGACAGCATCAGTGTGCTTCTTCTGCAGTCACAGTGAGTGATGTGGCTTTATATTTCATAGTGATTTGCCTACTTGCAGTCCAGAATTCAGCCACTTGGTATTTCTGTATAATCTGAAATTGTACTCAAGCTCCAGTTAAGAAGTAAGAAGCAGAACTGGCATAAAAACTCCCTGTAGTCTGTAGGTATATTAATTGATAAAAATATCCCCTTTTAAAGCAGACAGTTGTGCTATTTATCATAGCAAAAAAAAAAAAAGTAAGGAAGAATTAGTAAAAACGGGGCAATACCTCGAATTCTCCTGCATATATCTATCTAAAATATTTCTTTGTGTAAACAGACTTTCATCACTTAATATTTGTGTCTCAGTTATTTGCCTTTTCAGTGACTGTTTCAGAACGAGGCCTTTTCTGTTCTTGTCTTCACAGCTCATAACTTTTATTACTGGGATCAACTGTTTCCTTCTCACCACATTTTTAAGAAACCAGTTTTTTATGATGTGGTAAGTAGTACTGAGCACAGTATAAGTGAAGTCTTGCCAGACATTTCATTACTACTTCCTTACATTTACATCCTACATTTACAGTACTATGTTGGCTTTTAAATTTATTCTTAAAGTTGTCTGGACATTTATGGACAGAAAACCACTATTATATCAAAATCCTTGAGACCGTGCTCTCCTCTGCTCCATTTCTGTACTCCTCTTGCTTGTATTTGTAAAATGTTTTGATTGAGAGAGTTTTTTCTCCATTTACAAACCTCAGTGCAAGGAATTGAGCAAGGTCACAAGGTGGTTTTCTTCCTTATTATTTTCTCTAGTGTATTACATAGAGAAACTGTGGTAAGGAATTACCATCTGATATAAGTTCACTGAGCACCAGATAAAATGACCCAAGTACATCATCAGAAGATGGATGATTTTGTGGTTAAGACAGTGGACTAAAACTCAAATCCCCTACATTCAACTTTATAGCTCTTTTGCAGGCTTCCTGTGGGCTTGTCTATATTGCAGAAAATGTTGTGTTAGGAAGAAATCCTTGGGCTAATGCCAAACCAAGGCTGAATGTCCACAACAACTAGAGTAGTGCTGGAGAGATGTATTAGCTTGAAGCTGAAAAGCAATGCAGCTGTATTGGCCTGAAGGTAATGAGCTTCTCAGCAAGGCATATTAACTGTATTAGAGCACTGATGGAAATATCAGCTCCCAGTTATGAAGCTGGGCTGGCTGTGTGTCCATCCAAATCTGGCAGTTTTGAGTATTCCTGGTTTTGCAAAACAGATATACTTTCAGTGGCTTTCAGCGAGTGATTTAGTCTCACTCTACCACTGTGATTTCTGTTACTCTTCTAATATACTATTTTGGAAAATTGATCATAGAATCATAGAATGTTAGGGGTTGGCAGGGCCCTAGAAAGATCATCTAGTCCAACCCCTCTGCCAGAGCAGGATCACCTAGATGAGGTCACACAGGAATGCATCCAGGCAGCTCTGCAATGTCTCCAGACAAGGAGACTCCACAGCCTCCTGGGCAGCCTGGGCCAGTGCTCTGGCACCCTCACTGTAAAGAAGTTTTTCCTCAGGTTAATACTAAACCTCCTGTGCTCCAACTTGCTCCCATTCCCTCTTGTCCTACCATTGGATGCCATTGAGCAGAGCCTGGCTCTCTCCTCCTGACACTCACCCTTAACATATTTATAAACATTAATGAGGTCTCCTCTTGTCCAGGCTGAAGAGATCCAGCTCTCTCTTCATATTTATTTCTCTTTATCTCTTCAAGTTGCAGTTTATATATCTAGGAATCTCTCTCTCTATATATATATATTGGAATAGTATAGTTATAGTAGCTAAATGTCACTTTGAGAGAAATAATAAAGAGTAATCAAAATGGTCAGAGGCTCTGGGTAAGTCTGTATGACACTGTGAAACATTCCTACACTGTTCCTCAACCTGTGGTCAAAATAGCACTGGCAGTCAGTAAAATGCCAGGAAAGAGACAACAAAACAGAAGAAGATGTGTGTATTTTTAAATAGCTACTTTCCCACTCATGCAAGCCAGGAAACAAAACAGTATGATGGAAAATGTAAGCAATAAGTGAACGTTATAGTTTAACTTAGTTTTTACTTTGTTTTCAAGAAAAAAAAATGTTATGGCAATACTGACGTTATTACATGGATTTTGTTTTTCCAGAGGTTAAATAATTCTTTAATTATAACTGGCTGAAAACAGTGCTTAGGCTATGCTCTAGCTAAAAAAGGCATCACAGACTGTCTTTCTAGGAAGTAAATGGGCCTAACCAAGTTGTTTCCTTTGCAGTCTA
This sequence comes from Bucco capensis, assembly GCA_013396975.1. Lineage (NCBI taxonomy): Eukaryota > Metazoa > Chordata > Aves > Piciformes > Bucconidae > Bucco > Bucco capensis. The sequence goes on from VWZO01020727.1 coordinate 102,085, forward strand.
TGCTGACTTCCAGATAAAGCTTTTTATGACATTTTAGCCATTCACAGGATTCAGATAACTTATAGAAAAATCTCTTCTAACCAATTTTTTAATAATATTCACTTAAAATATGTACAGCATGAGTTTACAATATACAAGTATAATAATAATAATTAAAATTAAAATAATCTTAAAAGAAACCCATAATGTGCAGTGTATCAAGTTCACCTTAGGAAAGAATCTCTGGTTCTCATCCAGCTTCTTTTTTCTTTTTAGCCAGTGATTTCACATTTGTGCATTGTAACACAGGTTCAGATGCCTGCTTAACAACCAGAAATGGTTAAAGCCTCAGTGGAGTGCAATGAGCTCTTCTAAATGCTTCTTCTCTTTACCCCAGGATAGCCTGTTTGGAATGAAATATAACAGACTTACACAACTGAAGCCAGAGACCACTTTGCCACTTATTTTATCATCATCCAACAAAGCCAGCTGCTTCAACACAAACCAACACCCCCCCTGCTCCCCACACACCTCCCACACACCCTAATTTGCCCAGGACAGCTAAACTGTGAGAACTTTGCTGAAGTAGTGTACACCACTAGAAGTTCACACCCTGGGTATTATTCAAGGCTTATCCCTTCATCAGCTCTGGGGTTTAGTCCAGGACTAGCTTGGAAGAAGGCATGACAAATCTTGAGTCACTCACAGCATTTCTTTCAGTACATGAGTATTTAGGCATTGCCTTTTTTCCCCGCACACCTCTCTTCTAAGCATAGTCTGAGTGGAACCATTTTAACTTACAAGTTCTGAAATCAGCATTGCTTTTAGTTTCCCCCCAAATGTGACCATTATTCTCTGGGTTTTAGCTGGGCAATGAAAGCATATCTGACCTCCTTTTCTAAAATGTACTGAAATAAACACTATAAGGTATAAAAAAACCCTATGTGGTTAAGGGAAAACATACTCTTATGTACTATGGTTAGAATTTAAACAAGGAAAAATTAACTTCATTGCATTAGAACTGTCGCTCAGAGACTTATACTGTGGTCTGATGGTCAGCTACATACAAACTATGCCATTATCAATCCAGCTAAGCTAAGCATTTGGACTTTTCACAGCAGAGCAGCAGTGGTAGTTGATTGCAGGTGTTTCAGGCAATGAGTAGCACTGGGATACTTGACTCCTTCAAGCTGCCTCATAGAAGACTGCAACAGCAGGAGGAGGCATAGGGCTGGTCTGTCTGGCAGGTACTGAACACACAGTGTCTAGAAGACAACTAACTCGTAACTTTCTGGAAGATCTTCTTTTCACTAATATTTCTTCTGTGATTTCATCAAGTTTGTGATTTTCTTTTCCTTTCTCAGTAGGAATCTGCTTTATTTAGGAAGATGTGAACAAAGGTTTAGATCTGTAAAATATAGAAGCAGTAGGGAAGCCTTGGGCTGAAAAAGGAAACACTGATTCACTTTGACTCCGAGCTCTAATCCTGACACTAGAGTGAGACTCTATTGACTAACATACAAGGTTGAGTGCTTAGTCACAAAATTGAAAGCAAAGAGCTGCAAGTATGACAAATACACAAAAAAATTCTAATTTCTTCTTTAACAGCAGCTTGCTTGCTTAGCTGGTTCAGTGTCCCTCAACAGTATCTTTGTGGCCAGTCACAACTACAGAAGCCAGGCACTCAAATTGAGCTACATCTGCCAGGTCAATCTCTGTCTCCAGAGCAACCCCTATTCCATAAACTCCCACCTACTTTTCTTTGCAGTTATACATTATGTACAAATTGCCCATGACTGTTTTCTCTAAGTTTTGTATCTATTTAGCCATAGGAGGAGTAAACTATGCAAAAATAATCTCTTAGGGGTTAGTACCACAGATACTCTTGTTCCTAGTCTTCACAAACCCAATTAAAGCAACTAATAAACATTGATTACCTGCTATACAAGATAGTAGTTATGCATGTTTTATGGGGCTATGGATTTTGGATGTGCTTACAGCTTTCCATAGAGACTACAAAATATCTAACCCAGTAACAGGTGATAAGAGATGAGATGACGCACACAGTTGCATGAGCTCAGGCTTTAGCAACATCACAGAAAGAAGCCTGGTTGTTACTGAGATTTCCCACTGGATAAGTGATTAATGTTTAAATGCTAGTGTAGAAAACCCTGGTACAATTCAGGCACTTCCAGTCTTCAATGTCCTCAAAACTTTTACACCATCCCTGCTGAGGTCTGATGATCATAGCTGCCAGCTTTTCATCTGGCAAAATTGCTTTTTTGTTGGTTTTTAATATTACAGTTTTAGTGTAAGTTAGCTTGACTTTACTGAAAGATGTAGCCAATGCTTGTTAAGTTTATCTGTTGTTCTGCAAGACACTACAGAAAAAACCAATTTTTTTAATCAAAAGACTTCAAAATCTGATTTTAGGAAACTAGTACTCAAGTTATTTAATTGATAAATTGTCAATTTTTTTTTTTAATTTTGGACTTAGGGAAATGTCCTGATTTACTGAAATTAAATAAAGATCGAGGACTTGTTAGAATCTTCGATAATACTGCCAGCAAGTGAATTTCATTGCTAGAGCTGCAAAAAAACAAATAAACACTATAGAAATGTGGACGTCAAGAGTAAAGAAACAGAAAAAGAATTCCATGACTTACTGCCTGCATTAGATTAATGACTCAACTATTTGAGGAAAAAAGGTACAAGTTGTTAAAAATAAATCAGTCATGTAACTTTTGTAATAAGAGTATGTATACTTCTGTAACCCATAACTTACAGTGCTTTGACTTTGCTGCGTTCCTACATCCAGTAGATCTGTCACTCTCTCCTTTACTGGTTATGTAAAGAATTAAGTTGTGTTACTGACAGGTTTTTTTTATCTTCAATAAAAGCTTGTAATCAGAAACTCAGTTTGAAATGAGGTGTTTTAATTAATGACAACAAAAATGAAAGTCATTCCTTTAGGAAAATATTAGATACATTTTTTGTTCTCCTCAGATAAATACCTTGCAAAGAAACACCAGAAACTCTGGGTTGTTCAGCTTCCTCAAATGTTTGAAAACAGAAAAAAAAGCACACTTTGTTGACTAAGAACTCCTAGACCATTCTTACTTAAACAGAAATGTATTCTTAACATTGCTAAATCAGTTGGAGTCACTAAGGTTAGACCTTAGATGAATTGTGTTGATTTATGTTTTCCCTCATCTTTAATTTCACTTGGACTAGTAGGAATAAGAAGTCATACCAATACTGGTGTGCAGTTTTCCTAGGGCCTATACACAATAACATATGCCTGTGTCACCACAGATGTTACAAGGCAGAGAGAAAAAGTAAATATTGTCTCATTTCACAGATGGTAAACTAAGGAATAAAAGGCTATTTCCTTTTTTTCCCCCCATTTTGTAGTTCTTAACTCAGAACAACGCATTAGCATGAATTTACTAAGTCAAATGCTAGGAGAAAACAAACTGCAGTCTCAACTCAACAAAGAAGTACTTACAGAGTTTTAACTACATTAGCATTCCCCTTGACTTTTTCTGCTGGTGATAATGAAGGAAATAAACCAGTAGCAGATCCGGAAACTGAATCCAGTTTCCATCCATCATGCTATAAATAAGTTTATAAAAGCTTTGAAGATGCCTTAATTTGCAGTCCACACCAAAGCTATCCCCAGCACTTTCTTTGCACTATGCGAGGTGGACTTTTCCTAGCTATGTGTGTATGTGGTTTGTTTGTGTCTCCATTAACATAGTCCAGGTTAGAAGTATACATTTGAAGGGAATCTCCTGATCATCCCTTTTGATGTGTTTTCACCTGCACTGGGTATAGGAACAAGAGTGCCTTCAGATCACATGCTGCACAGTGTACTGCAAGTATCAATGGGTATCAAATTCAGAGCAGATTCACAGTAAACTCCTGTTGCACACAGCATGGGCACCTAGTTCTCAGGACCAGCTACTCCTATTGCCCTGCATTAATTGCAGATGAAGCCTTACCCTTTATATCTGTTCCTAAGTTTTTCCCTACGCTCCAGCAGCTGACAGAGGAAGGGATGCAAGGAAGAGTTAAAAAATAGGACTACATTATTTACCCAGGGATTATTGCCAAAACTCTGATCTCAGCTGCATGTCTGAGCTTCAGTAATACTGAAAAAGGGGTGACTAATGAGGTCAAGAGATTGCTCTCATCTCTGACACGTCTACAGAGTACACAAGGTTGGACAAGACAGGAGAGAGAGATGACAAGATTTGCTATAAGGTGCCTGTAGACTTGATTTTACACAGGATTAGACTTTCTTCTGGACCACTCTCATGTGAAAATTCACTGCTCGTAGAAAACAAAGCCGAATGTGGTATTAGTTGAATACTGTCTGTAAGCTGATGCTAGAGAATGTGCACATTTTTCTGGATGACAAAACACTAATTTTGTGTACCTTAACCAAGAGGCTTGTGTTAAAACCATTCTCATTAAAACTATATCAAAATCACAGACAGAACACATGGCATCTAACTAATTGCAGAATAAGACCCTAAATCTTTTGCTTTACGTTCACTAAACAATATTGTTATTGCTTGTTTTGTGTGTGTTTAAATTAAATGTCAAGCTTTTTTAATTAAGAATAACAATATTTATAATAATTAACTTGGTTGACATAGAAATATGTATTTCTTCTTTATTTTTTCCCCTGTTATTCTTCTTGGTGGGGTAGCATGAGGGCTTGGCATACTTGCTGAGAATGGCTACTCATCCTTACTTGGGAATCAATATACTACGTGTTCAGGTGACAAGGGTGTGACAAGTTCATTCAAAAGATAACTCTCTATAAAATACCTGGATGTGGGAAAATTGGTAAGAAAAATTAGACCAATTAATAAATGGATAAAATTTTCTCTTGGTGGCACAGATATACTGAAAGTGAGATCTTGCAAGGGACATTAACATCCTTGTCAAAACAGATTGCTGCAATGTGCTCTGCTCTGCTGGGTGAGAGGGAAGTGTTCCTTTGCTGGCATAGCTCCCTTTTAGATGGGTTAGTGATATCCAAATCTTTTAGGTTTAATGGAAGAAACTTCCTTTGGTCTGTGCTTCCTCTGCAGGTGTGGAAGAAAGAAAGCCTGAAGCAGCAGTTTTTGCTCTGGATCCAGCAGTGTAGTCTTGAACCAGCAACTTCCAGTAAAACACTCAATTGATTTGAGCTTGCTGCTGTTCAAGCTTGCTGATTTGCTTAAGATGTTGCATAAACATTAGCACTTCTTTAAAGGCCAGATTTGATCTATTTTTGCCCATATTTTGCTGAATTCTGAATTAATCTACACAAAAGTTTTCCTGTTTTACAGAGAAAAGAGGGCAATCACAAGGACTGTCAAGTATTATTTAGTTTGCATCTTATGCTCAGCCTCATTCTAATGCCACTGGAAGCAGAGGGAGGTTTTTAGATGATTTCAATATTATGGACCCATACTAGGCAGAGAGATTGGGAGATACTGAGTGCCATTCATTGCTACTGAAGTTAAAAGCACATCCAGCTTTTCATAAGCTCTTAGACTGAACTGATTTAAACTTTGAGTAGGAGATTTTGGAATTAATTTAAAATTGAATCTAACCTCCCCGATTATAATTCTTCATATTTATGGAATTGATTTAGAATCTCTATTTAGAATGAAATAACTTCTGCTCTATCAAGCTGTCATTTTTACATGCTGTAATAACATTCTGTCTATCCCAGGAAACTTTTGAACCAAGGGCAAGGTATCTGTGAGAAAAGATAGTATCATCTGAAATACACACTGTGAGAAACTAAGAGAGAGGCAGGAGAAAATATTATAAAATGTAATCACAAAACTGTCAAAGAAAGAAACAAAACTTATTTGAGAACTTCCTGCCATCCAGTACAATCCAGCCAAGCTCACTCCAATGGATGTTCCTTAATGAGTGTGAACCTTCGTGGTAACAGGTTCCAGGCTTTTGTGTGCAAGTGTTTCCCCCCCAGGATTAGATTCAGAGATTTTTATGCTTGATTCCATAAATGCTTTGAATATCATACTGACTTCAAAACATAACAGCATTCCATGTGTTTGCATAGAATCCAGTGAGGATTGATTGATGATTGATTGATATTGAATTTTTGCCTTTCTTAAGGAACTTTAAAAAAAACACTTAAATATTCAGGCCATTCTTCACAAACTACTGAGCTGCTAAAGGAAGTGTTGGAATTGTAAAAGCTTTCAATTAGGCCTGTTACTTGAACCATTTTAGTTTTCTTGAACTAATCACATTGTTCTCCTTGGATTATGATTCCAAGGCAGACTGATTCAAAGCACTTAGCAGAAGTTGAATGAAATCATTCACATGATCAAAATGACTCATCTGCATATGTTTTTGCAAGCTTAATCCTCAAAACCAGATGCTATTAGTTTACCAGTCATACACAATAGCTAACTAGCTTCTAGCAGAACATAAAACAATGCTAGGCAAGAGTCTATTAGCTTTTACTCTAACAGGCAAACAGGACTAAACAGATTTCCCAAAGACTTAAAAAAAGGTGAAAAACAACAATACATTGTCCTTTAAATATTCTAGTGTCTAAATGGCAGTTTACCAGACCAAATCCAATAAAATTAACTAGGTAGATTAGCTCAGTTCATTGCTTTTAATTAAATACATTCTGAGCTATGCTCTCAATGAATTAGCAAGGAACGTTTGCTCTTTCTCATTTACACACTTGCTAAAGTAGCAATGGGAGCAACTCTGTCCTGACTAAATACTGGGAAAGAATGGTGTATGAGGAGCCAGGTGTGGGCTCTGCAACCCAAAGAATTAATCCCAAGGGAAGGGGAAGGATAATACAGGTGAATTTTAACTTGGAAGTACCATATTTCAAAAGCATGTAATCCACAGTGTAATCCTGAATCCTTCTTAAGGACAGGCTTTCCTGCAGAAATATTATCCTGACCTTTCTCTTACTGTTGCTATGGAAAGAAATGCTTCCTAGCTTCTGGCAAAGGGCCAGTAGTTGTATTTAAATAGGGTGTTGAACAACCATAATACGTGCAGTGTGCTATTATTTCTTTGTGGGAGGTTTATTACAGGCTTCTGGTATATAATCTAAATTAGATATCTGAGGAAAAATAATGCTTTTAAGTTGGGAAGTTGTATTCTGTCTTTAGAATTCCCTGATTTCCCCGATAATCTTTTGAAGTTCTTCTGAAACTGTAAATGTTATCTATATTCCTTAATGAAACCATCCTTTCAAACAGCTGCAGCAGAATGTCTCTCTTTTATGTTTATGGGAACTTGGATGCAATTATTTTACAGAGATGAACTTGCTATAAACAACCCTATCAATTCTAGACTTTCAAATTTCATTATCTTAAGCACAAATCAACATTGACGCTGCTCCAGTCTGCTTCTGATATGCTGTTTAGAATTAACATGGGTGGGTGATCTCTTATTCAGTTTCATTACATTAGTGGGTAAATTTAGCAAGTAAGTTAGGACAGGTTGGGGAATGAAATTTTTCAAGCTATTCATGGTACTTAACAGATCAGTGGGCACAGAAAAAAGGAATTGACCATATTATCCTTCTCTGCAACAGGTGGTTGGAAATGAATAAATTTTAAATTAAGGCACCAGTAACTGAGTCATTATTAGTACCTTGGATTTTATCTTTTCTGCATGGTTTATAAGAATTAATTAGTATTTCATATTTCATTTATATTTATTTTTTTAAATTCCTTTTTTTTTTTAAAGACAGGACTGTTTATGTATGTACATAATTATTGGGATGGCTAAGCAAGGTGTACTTGACTGTTAATAAACTTAGAAACAAAAGTCAGGAAGACATTAATGGTTCTAGCATAAGCTTCTCATCTCACTGAAATCAAGTGAGCTTGATGTTGCTTTCAACAGATGTAGGATAATTCCAGATAGTGCTGTTTCTCTAGCATCTCCTACAGTCTGTTCCTAAAGATACACTCATGTCCAAGAAATGCCACAGAAAAGCAATTCACCTTCTCATCAAGTTGCAGATGATCTGAAGTTGTCACGTCTCGTTCCTCTTTGCCTGCCTTTTTGCTTGTAGTGACTTTTCAGCAAAGGTTATCTTTCTTGACTTTCTCTTAAAAAACACTTTCCTGCTGTTTCCATCTGAAAGAGCCACTTCTGCTACTATCTGCTGTGAATCAGCTGCGTAATTATGTTCAGTAAAAAGATAATATATACACCTGCTATTTTCCATTGATAATATATACACCTGCTCTTTTACATTTTCTCTGACTGTGCTGTACTCAGTGATGCTTAACTTCTTCCACCACAGGCCTACTAAGGAGTGTATGTATCTTGTATGTACTGGGGCTGCTTAACACATATCTAAATTGAATTGGAACTTTACTGGTCTTCATAATCAGGAAACAATAGTTTTTGACACTTCTGCTCAGTTTCTGAAAGAGAAGAGTTTGGCCTGGTCATTACAGACAGGATAAACACGATGAGCCAACATGCACTGTCTCCAACACATGACTAACAATGTCCTTAACCACTTCTATCTAATGAATCATGATGAAGGATTTAGTAATGCAGCATGTAAGCATGGAAAAGAGCAGGAGACTGGTCTGCTGAGTAAGATCAAATCTTCATCTAACTCAGGATTTGCCCCGTGACAGTTACCAATTCTAGATGCACAGGGGAAGAAGAACCTGCCAGCTTCCCAGAATGCAGAATGCTTGCAGCCTCAGGACTTCCTGGGCCAAAAGGACATCTTTTTATTTCACACTCATTACTTAACTCCTCCTTTATTTTTGTAACTCTAACCTGTAAAAGGAATCTGTACTTCAACCCCGTATAGTCTGGAAGCTATTTCCTTTTTCATTTTGAAACTATGCACTAGCTTTGTTTGAAGAATCCTAATTCTTGTCTTGCAGGAGAAGTAAAAAATAATTTCATATTCTTTGTACATTGTGATTCTAAAGATCTTCAGCAATTTATCCATCAGCTATTTTCCATGATAATGCATACTGCCCTACTGAATTGCTTGAAATGCTCCATACTTTTGATGCTGCTTGTCATTCTCTGACTACTACCTTCTATTTAGTTACACTAAGCTGCCTAACCATTACTAATTATGAGTGTCATGGAAATGATGGAAAAAAACCAACTCAACCCTCAGCAATCAAGAAATTATAAATTGTAGAAATTATAGGAAAGCCACTCATGTTCTAAAACCAATTAGTGGCTATCCAATTTAAAAGTCAATGTTCCTCTGCTTTATCAATACTGAATAAACTTTACCCACATTAATAACATGCAAGGATTGCTGCTTGCTTCACTTGATCATGTAATCTGTACATGTCCTACACGATCATTTTAATGATTGGCTAAGCTAATGAATATTATTTTGTAATTGATCTAGACCTACACAGAATATGGGGTCACCTTCCAAAGGTATTGGTCTACCAGCAATTTTGTGCTATCCAGTAACTTGATGACTCATGATTACCTGACACATACTACTTGTTACTTAATGTACCATGGGAATTAATTTGCTGAATAAGAAGATGCACTTCTACAAATTCATTTTAATAGTACTCTTCATAAGGACTTTTACTATTCAAACACACATTTTACTGCTAGCACTTCAAGCTTCAAGGAGCGGCTACTAGAACTATATTGTCTTTCAGCACATAGAGTATGGAGAAAAGCCTAAAGAATGTTGTCAAGTTGTGTTTCCTTGGCTGCTACAAGGTTTCTATGCATGAAGTATGCCACTGACATCACTCACTCACAATGTATGGTATGAAGGAATCAGACTAAGAAAATCTGGAGATAAAAGTAGGAAAGCAGCAGGGGGACTAGAGTGACTGAAGCAAAACATATCAATCTGTGGAAGATGCCTGACTGCTTCCAATTGTACTGTCATGATCTTCTGATTTATCCTCCAGGGAGGAAGGATTGCAATTATACTGTACCAACAGGTACAAAAATGGAAAGAAAAATACATCTTGAGCATAGTTAAAGATTTGTCAGTTTTATACAAAATCTCCTTTGGGGCTTTCTTAAACCTGTGTTAGAATCAAAATAGAATTCAACCAAGCTCGTTTTATATAGTTCACAAACAGTAAAAATCACCATGTTTTTGTAGACTTAAAAGCCCAAATGCATATGGATGAATATGCACTGCTCTGGGCTCTAATATTAGGAACACAAACAGTAGCTGTAATTGGGAGGTTTGGGAGTGAATTAAATAATAAATACTGTAGTGTTTATCACTGTAAAGGTCTGATTCTTATCTGTGTTAGTAAGTAATGTATCAAGAATAATGCCAAGAAACAAATATAATTGCATAAATTTTATGCTAGTGTCAGAAAAGCCATGCTCTGTGTTTTAAATACCTAATAAATATTCTTCAGAAATCTTCTCTGACCTAGGAAATTATTGCTATTTTACTAAGAAGATAATAAAGTAGAAGTAAGCTAAGTGATTTGCATAAGTAATAATAGCATGTCAATCGTGAGCATTAGTAAAAAGGCACAAGGAATCCCAGTGCTGTAAGTGGCAGTCAGAATCTATTACTAGGAAAAGGGAAAAAAAATCCTGCCAAAATTAGTCTGTGATAATTTTTAGAGAGAACTGTAATTCCAGAATATGTAATTCTAGTCAAACCTTTCAGAATCTAGTCCAAATGTGAACAAGTAATTTGAATGGGCTTTTAGAAGAAAATAAAATTTATATTTTGCTTAACCTTAAAAATTAATTCCACTCTGATTCAACGGGAAAACACGGGAAAAATATCCAATTCAAAACTAGAGTGAAGGAAACCTCTTTGTTAGAAATATCAACTGAAAACACCTTTTTTTTTCAGTTGAAATGGTTGAAACTTCCAGCCAAAAGAATTATTTGTTTTCTATCCAGAATTTATGAATATATCTATTTGTTCAAAAAAAATCATGGAGGATTCCCATGGCAATTTTCTGAGCATTTCTACCTTTGAACAATCCACTAATTGTTACCCAAAAGGATGTCTTTGTACCTGTCGGCAAGGATATTCGAATTACATCATTTCCAGCTTTTCTTTGTGCTGTGCTTCTGTGCACGTTTTGAGCCAGACTTCCACCAGACCTTGGGTCTTTGGTCTGTTCTAAAACAAAGACAACATGCAGGTCTGGATGTCTCCTTGCTAAATCCCACTGTATATCTTTTCCATTCATATGGTAAATGGCCAGTCGATGGTGAGTCTGACCTTAAGACAACCCTGTCAAGCCAAGGAGGGATCACAGTCATCATTTCTACTACTGCTGGTTTTGACTGTGCCTTACTTGTCTCCATCTGCAGCTTGATTTTCTGGATCACAATAATTGGGCCATGGTCCTGTAATTACTTCTTAAATCTGTGTGGGCTCTCCTGCTCAGGGCTTCAGCAATTAGGAATATGTGGATATGGTTGCAGGTTTCCCAGAGAAAACCTGGTGAACCTGGTTTGGGCAGTTGGCTTGAACCCACATATATCTGATTTCTTTCTACCGTCACCCTATCAAAATGCCTCACAAAACTGGGTGGTTTCAGGCTTTTAAAGACAAATCTACGCTGTTTTTCCTAAGGCATTTGGCTTATTTCTATCTTGTGAATAGGAGCAGGTATGAAATACAGATGAGTCTGAAAATTTAGGGGGGAAAGATGTGTAAGATCCTGATGCTTTCAAAAGTAATGCCACTGGATCTGAAGTTGCTTCAAATACTAACTAGAATAATGGATGTAGAAATATACTATGGTCCTTTTTGAAAAAGAAGAGCCATAAGAAACTGGGTAATGTATCTGAGAGGAAAACCTTGCTGAAAACAGCTCTTGTTGCAGCTAAGACTCTGTCATTTTAATTATATTTTCAGTGGAAACTTGTACTGCTATTAATTGGACACACCAAGACGTTTCTCAGAACGAGATGTTTAAAGCACAGCTCCTATCTCTCAGTGTAGTGCAGTCAAAATAAAACCTCCCAAACAACCCTTTCAACTTTCACTGTCATCACCTGCCAATGTGACTCTTTGAAAGGGTTTTTGGTTTAGTAGCTGCTTGAGATGAAAGAAGCATACTCCTATCCACAGATAAAACTCCTGTGATGAATCTCTGTTGCCATTTGGGCAAGAAGGAGTGCTTTTCTTCCCAAGATTGTATTGATTGTTTGTGAACTCATTGATAAAACAAGCTGTGTGCCTTGCTGCAAAATGCTGCCAGCCCTGCATGCCGTCTGCTTTAACAATGAATCCAATACTAAATGTCCTATTTATGACAGGAGCCTTATGAAAAGCCATGCTTTTAAATTAACAAATGGTATTTTGCACATCATTTCACTAAGGAGATGTTTTCTAAAAGGAAACAGGAATTAGAGTTGTAATGCTATTTATTTATTTTAAATCTAGCAAACATATTTTGTAAGTTCATGAGGGAGAAGTAAAAAAAAAACCAAGTGAAATTAAGCCTAAAATGACAGGGGAAAAGCAATTCAGGTTACAGTCCTGCCTGGAAAGAGAATTATTGTAGCTGACATCAAAGAGAAATTAAAAATCTGAAACTTCTAGCTGGAATGAATCAATAGGATTCCAAACATTCCAGATATCACCTTATATTAGCAAACCTTAGCTGTGTGCATAGGAATACAGTTAATCTGGAAATATCAGCTAGATTCAGAGTTAACCTGCAGTTGCAAGCAGGAAAGTGCAGTGACCTGTGATCAGCATTTGTCCTCATGTTTGCTGTGAGTGATGGAGGCAAGTCAGCGTAAGCATACACACTCACATAATCAGTTACCTGACAGGGCTTTGGATGATGAAAAGTCTTTTTTCTGTCTCCAGAGAGCACAATGCTTATTTCAGACATTTCCTGGAAGACAAAAGGATAGAAGAAGAGCCTCTAGATTACACTGGGATGACAGAGATCTGCTAATAAAAATGTAAAGGTCAAAAGGCTCCAGCCTCCTCTGGTGTAAACCAGTGTAACTTCAGCTATGACACCTGCTTACACTGGCTGAGGATCTTGATTACCAGGGTAGTTTCTGTCTATTTTGCTTTGCTTGTCACACAGCACAAAGGAAATGTAGAAGCCACACGAGCACAGTTAGATCCCAGCTAAAAGTATTTGCTGTTAGCACACCACATGTATTACTGGAGTTGTAATTAGTAGGCAATTTTCTGGTGGTTTACAGAAAAACACCCAAACACCAACAAGAATAACGAGAAACACTGCATGGTTTACATAACATTTGAAGGGCTCAAAGATATAAACTATAGCTCACAGATTTGGTTTTGAGTAGTTTAGACCACGACCACCCCTAAGGACAGGTGCAGGGGGACATGAAGGTGGAGCTGGCACTTGCATGACATATCTGAGAAGAAACAACATAGGATCCTTATTACTATCTTATTTGAGAGTCTTTGATTATATCTATAACCAGGTGAATCACACTCATCTCAAGTATGTACTTTCATCATTTAAGTGGCTACAAAGCCCTCCTGAAGCTGTGTGTGGCAGTTTTTAGATTCTCACTGACAGTCACTCACATTTATGTTTTAGTTCACATTTATTTTTCAAATCATTGTAATGGAGAGCACTAGCAAAGTATTTCTATTGCATATAAAAATATGTAATAAAACAACAACAAAAAAAACCCAATCCAAAAAGTAAAACCAAAAATGTGGATTTGCACTATTATGTGAATGACATTCAAATGTATTCTATCAAATTCTGGCATGGTACTTTCCTGCTGAATGATCAGAATTCATTCTGGAATGGACAGAAAGTCAATTGACTTTGCTTAAATCTGTCTCCAGCTGAATTGCTGTTGATGGATACATGACAGAAGTACAGAAGAGTGATTTCCCCATACTTGCATTTTGATGAAGTGGAACCCCAAACTTGCCTTGTTAAAGCTTGTTACTCTTGTTTCAAGGTGGAGATTTTTCCATTATTATCTGAAGGATGTAACATATGAAGGGTTCTTTAGCTGCAGATGATTGGAGATCATTATTCCTACTTTCATTACAAGCAGGTCTGATTAGTGCAGGGTTTATTGTGTTGGCCTTCCTGTCACTGTGTGTCCTTTCCAGCAGCTTGGGATTCACTGGACAGACTAAAATTGCTGATGGTATCACTCCTCCTGCACTGCCATCCTCCAAGTGCCTCTCTGTTTGACAGTAACCAGTTGCCATGGAAATAATTGTGGTGTCACAAATTCAGTGTTATGATTTCAATAGACAATCATGCAAAGTGGAAGAAGTGGTCTCCAGGAGTAGCTAACACAAAAGGCAAAGGAAGCAATAAAGAACATATCCAAGAGGACAACACTGTCTGGTAACTGTCTGTAAGATTTTCCTGACTAGGTAGATTTTTTTTAGGTCAGATACCTTTTTCTTCAATATTTCTGTTTATGGGAACTCCTTGCTCTCTGCCACATTTTCTATTAATCCTTAGGCAGTTAGATATTCAGCGAAGTGACAGCAGCATTCCACAGCAGCAGGTATCTAGGGCTAGACAAAGTGCACCAGACAGCATCTCATTTGTATTCTGCCCCTCTTATGGCCGAGACACTGCTTACATGAAGCACTGGTACATAGCCATGGCCCTTCTGTCATTCAATACATGCTAAAAAGTCATCTGCATCAGACAGGGAGGGAGGTGACAAGGTGTTTTTCTGCCAGCTACTGCACCTGGCACTGCTTGCTGTATCAGAGGTATCTCATTTCTTTGTCTCTCTGTTGGGTTTTTTTGTTAGCTTTATTGCAACATTTCCCTCTTGAGCTGTATGCATGGGTTGTTATATATGGAAAAGCTTCTCGTCTACAAAGAGACTGAAAATACCTGTTAAAGCTGTAAATCAGTTTATGAAAATCTCCATATTCTGCAGCTAGACTTTGTCCATGTTTTAGGTTTCTCACCCATTTTAAGCATATGATATTTCTGAGGGTACTTTCTGAGGTTTAGCTCTTTATCTATGGTAGGGTAACCAGAAGTCCCAGTTTAGCTGGGAAAGATCAAGAATACTGGAAGTTATCCATCCCTTTCAAAAACTCATATAATTTACTTCTTGGCCCTGGTTCTGTTAGAACAAACAAGACTTCCCTTGTTTCCAGCCTTTGAAACAGTGAATAAATAATTCCTAGAAAGCTGCCATAGACAGAAACTTTGACTCTCCACTGGCCTTAATGTAGGTCAACATGTTGTTGTTTCACTTGCCTGCTTGTAGTCAGGAGGTATCCCAATTTCCTGGTGATGAATGCTTCCTGCCTGAGTCTATCCTGACAGAATATTTGGAGTGAAAAAAGAGCCATAAACTTGAATGAAGGCATCAAATATATAGTATTTACAGTAGACATATTATAGATTACTAGCCAGAAAGTCTATTAAGGGATATGAAATAGGTCTCCCAAGGCTTTATTTAATCATCTGTAGAATGAGAGTATTAATCTCTCCCTACCTCATAGGCATATTGTGAAGACAAATACATTCATGGCTACAAGATACTTACACTGTTGTCCTGGGACAGCACAGTAACTAGATAGAGTTCAGGGACAGGAGAGGAGTTTCTTTCAGTTTTCCTACACTAATTAATTCCTGGTATAATGCCATTGACTCGAAACCAGCAAATTTTGTCATTGAATTTTAACAGTGTCAAAACAAGGCTTTGAAGGTTTCTTTGCTGCTGCCTACAATATCACAAATCTACGTGTTAAGTTGCATTTGAAATGTGTCCAGGGTGTCCCCAGCACATACCAGTATCCTCTCTTCTTCCCACGCTTGGGCCAGAGCCATTCTCTCTTGCTTTGTGGATCTGTTTGAAATAACTTTCTCCTTGGGAGCATTTGCATGCAAGAATTAGTTTTCTCATGCATGGAGAGTGTTTTTAATTTCTGAGAGAAATTCCAGGAAAGAATGAGAAATGTTTTGATTTATGCAAAGCTGTGAATGTTTTTGGAATTAATTTTTAACTCTAGCTACAACTGGCTTACACTGATATAATTTGTTCTAGGTCTTGTCCATACAGAAATGCTAAACTAGTTGGAAAAATATGACTAAGGAACATTAAGATACTAATCTCGGGCATAATCACAAGAAAATTATAGGAGATACATAAAGATTTACAGAGTAGTTCCATAATCAACATAAATAAAACTGGGTGGACGTCTTTGGTAGAAAATAGGCCTTGTCAGACAAACTAGATATCATGATTTTTTTTTATGGTTTTACAAGTATTGTTGTCAAAGATAAGTGTTGGTACAATAGCTGGGCTGTAATTCAAAAGAAGATTTAAGAGTGCTGTTGAGGATGGGAATGGCTGGAATTTAGGGCCTTAGCTCTGTAAATCAGATTTTTCAAGACACAACTAGGTCTATACCTTGTATGGGAAATAGCTAAATTCTTACCAGTAGGAATCTCTATCTCCACACATTGATTCTGGGAATGTTAAAGAAAATTCTGTTGAAAAGTAAACACCTGAAACTCAAAGGGAGACATAGAACCAGTATAAACAAATGATGGTAACACCTGAACAGATGTAGAAGCATTGACATCTCTGTCTCTCTTCTGCCTATCTTCATGACAAGAGTAGCTGTTTAGACTCCATCCAAGAGCCTGTCCACAAAGCACCACTGATTCTGATATGAGTTGAGTGCAGTTCAAGCAAGTCAGTTACTATTTGAACAGAAATAATGAGGGTTGGATTTTTGTTTGGTTGATTTGTGGATTGGGGTGTTTTCCCTCCCAATTTAGGCAAAAGATTGCTTGCTGTTCACACATCAAATGACAAGAGTTGGGCAAGGGGTGCATTTCAGGGGATCTTGGAATATATGGAAAAGTAGGCTGAATTCTAGTGGACTTTTCTCCTAAACTACAGGTTATAAATGATACTTCAGGTATCTGATCAGTTTACTAAACATCTATCTCCCTGATGTCTCTCAGATATTTAATGTAGTCCTGTATGACATTCTGGTAACAAAATTGTCACTATGCAAAAATTAATGAAGTTGTCTTGAATGGATTAAAACTAACTCAGTTTGGCAAGTGACAGCTTGCCAAAACTACAGCCTTTGTGCAGGGGAGAAATGCTTTTGATTAATTTTTTTTAAGCTTTGATGTTATCTCTGCTCATTCCTGTATTTCACCATTTTTTTCAGTGGAAGATTATGTTTTGCAGGTATTTTGGTTGTTATTGTTCAGAAAAGTAGGAAAAATATTTTTACAATAAAAAAATCTAAAGTATAAAAGCTTTGAAGCTAGAAGACTCCCCTCTCCCCCAAATTTGAGATTTCAACATGGAGAAAATGGAGAAAAAAATAACAACACATGAAATCCTGAAGATTTTGCAATATGGAAAAATCATTTGCCATCCAGCTCTAATTAAAAACTTTCTCTAATTAAATCTTACTTAATTGACAGATCTTGAAAAAAAAAAGTAATAATGAATCATCCTACTATGGATCTAGTCCCAGTGCAATCTGTTCTTGACCAAATGCTATATAACATCCTTATCTGCAGCCTTGAGAGAGTAGAGTGATTGCTAGTAAAATTTGCAGCTGACAGGAATGGGTGGTATAGTAAATAATGAGAATGATTAATTTCTATGAACAAATTTGGTAGCTCCTTGAGCAGTTGTTTTCCTTTGAAACACATGAGAAGATACACCTCTAGGAAAGAAGGTAGGTCATGAATACAAAAGTACTCCAATGGATGCTGAAATACTCAGAACTGTTGTGGCAGCAAAGCAGCTTAACAGGAGCTCTCTGCGTGATGCTGTAGCTAACAGGGCAAACCAGCTTTGGTGTATGCATAAAGAGAGAATATCAAATAGGCATATGGCATTAATATCCCCCCAGCAAGATATTGCAATACAGTGGCTGAGCCTCGTGTCCATAATGCAGAGAAAAGGATGTAAACTTAGGTGGTTCAGAAAGGAGCCACAAAGATGCTACCAGTTCTGGAAAGCTGATTGTGTAGTGAAAGACTGAGAAGTTCAAGGAGTTTTCTAATAAATTATCCAAGAGTTGCTAAGCTGATTATTGATACAACTAAAACCAAAAGGTTATCAGGCTGTATCTGGTTCTTAGTCTAGCAGAAACAGGTGTAATGAGATTTCACTTTTGGAAGGTGAAGTCAGAAAAGCCTGGGCTAGAAAAAAAAAAGACACACATTTTAACACCGAATGCAAACAAAAACTGGACTGATACTTCCTGAAATATAGTGGCTTCTCTAGCTTGGAAAATCTTTAACCTAAGACCAGATGCTTGATAAAATACATGCCTAGCTGCAGAGAGAGTCACACAAGTGCTAATCTGATGTCTAAACAGTTCTATGATCTGCTTTCAAAAGCCCATAAATGCAGGACCTCTCTACCCCAGGTGGGCTAAAATCCATCAGGAGCCTTTCCCCTGCCACCATTTTGTCCTTTCTAATTTTTCCTCCTTCGTTTGTGTCCTCAATATTGATCATCTGGCTGCAGGATGAGCCGGATGAGCTCACTAACCTGGCTGGAAACTACCCTAAAACCAATGTAAAAGTAGCCCCAGTGACTGAAATGGCATAGACAGAGCAGTGAGCAATCTAAGACCACATGTATCTACACAAACCTTACTAAACTTGCTCAGTTCCTTGCTTAAACTGTTCCAAGAGAGATAGATGCTGGCTAGACTTGGCCCTGCCATCTCAGATGAACTATCCCATGGAAAAATGTCACTGTTTGCAACTGACAAGGCACAAAAGGAACAGGGCAACACAGTCCAGAAAACAGTTAAAAGAGGATTTGCTATTTTCCATTAGGCAATGTAGATATCAGAGGGGGACTTGACCATAAAGAGACCTGTGAATACTTCCTTGCTAGAGCTTTCTACCATCTCTGGACTGAGATTTATTTTTTTTCTTCCTAAAATGCAGCAATTTTTCTTTGTACATTGTGTGGCTGAGGGTGGGGAGAAGAGAGGTATTGCTGCTACCCTGACCTAAGAAAAGATGATATTCTTTGCTAAACAAGCACTTACAAAGTCAGCCAAGCCAAAGTGCCTGTACTTCAGGGACAGAAATAAACCTTTAAGTCACAGGGAATATTTTTTGCCAGAAAACTTAAATGCATGTGGTATTTACACAGCTCTGAGGTTTTCTTAGATCACTCTCATGAAGTTAGGAAGATAAATCCATAGCTATATTATCTTGAATTTTACTCTAAATTGACTAGATGCAAACCAATATGCTACTTTTGGATGCCTGTGTACTGCAGTCATGAGGGATTAAGACAGTCTGGAATCTGTCTTTTCTAACCTCAGAACTGGGGAATATCAGATTAACAAGCAGGTGGCAGGTTCAAAACAAAGACACTGGTTCATCATGCAAAGTTTACTGAAGTTGGGGCACTCATTCCTGCAGCTTACAAATGCCAAAGGTTGGCATGGGTTCACACACACACATTTGTGGAATGAAAACCCAGTGAAGGCAATTTAGTACTAAGAAATCATTTCTGGTTCAGGAAGACCCTAAGCAGCAAATTGCTGGATGTTAGAAGAATATTAACATATCCCCAAGAAACACTCTTGGAAAACCATATGTTTGCCTGGTTCCTGTGCTCTTCTGTAGGCATTCCCTACTATCTGCTGCCAGAAACAGAGCACTGAGCTTGGTGATACTTTATTCTGACTCACTCTTAAGTTCATCTGGTAAAAACCGTATGATTCTATAAATGTGCATACAGCATCTTACCCTGAGTACAGGAATAGGAGGTGGGTTTTGATATAAGCCTATCATTTCTGACTATCATCTTTAATTTGACATTCGATCACAGCTGGTTTACAACCAGCCTCAGCTGTTCAAAGTCCTCACATTCAACTACAAATTCCTTGAGACTACTTATATTTAAAAAGACTCCAAAATTATACGTCAAATTTACTACAGAATTTTCTTCCCAAAGGAGTGGCTTGAAGTTTTTTTGGCTGGATTTTCTTAGGCCCTGTGATGCCCTGCAGTTTGCTTTGCCAGTTCAGCACACTTGCCACATGACAGGATTGCACAACTGATCTGGAAAGAGAAAAAGATTGGCTTCTTCATGTGATCTGGAATTAAATCCATCAGGGTTATTCAAAGTGATAAGTGGAGTTTACATGTACAGTAACTCAGCCAGCACAGCATGATCAATTATGCTTTCCTCTCTGTCAAAAGATTTTTGAATCACAATTGAAATATTTTTCCATGTTCCAAGTGTGGATGTGGAGGTTAAAAAAATGCCAGGCCTTGGTTTATACCTTGAGTCAAGTGACAGTATGCTGTTAAATATATTAAGAGTTTTGTTTAATTGGGAATATTTTCTGCTAAAATAAGGTATGTCTAAATCACTTGAAGCATAAATCTCCTTATTTAAGAGTGCATTAAACTGAACAAAAAAATAAAACCAAAAACCCAACCCAACCCCAAACTATTCTGGAATAGGAATATTTACAAAGAGACACACTCTTATGAGAAAGTTATTCTGGTCAAACTTCCCATGTAGACAGACTTCTAATTAATTCACTGTAAAACCATGTGTGGAAACTTTCATTCTGATTTAAGCTCATATTACGTGTTTAATTTCTTCCCTTAAATTGACAGGTGTAAAAGATATAAATCATTTTAATCTGAATACTACAATATTTCAACATTTCAGTTTATTTGGCTTTAACATCAATTTTGGGGCATGTCTGTATTCACAGTTAAACAGGTTTAGTTTGAGATACCAACATATTTAGGCCAACTAGTGCAAGAGATTATGCAGCAAACTCATATTCTGATCTGCCCAAGTATCATTAGATTGCAACTATATTTAAACTGAAAAAGAAAAAGGATCTTTTGAGAGAAAGAAAGACAGTCCGGGCAGGCATCTGTATTATTTTAAAGAGAGCTCTGTAAGTCTACATGCAGACTCTCTCTCACACTTGTTCATCTCTTATCTGTGGATGAAAAACATGAAGAACCAAGCTCAGATGTCTGCTTTTTCTTGGATTTAAGTGATACATATTCAAACAAGATGTTCATCAAGTCTAGTGCAGGACAGGAGTGGTTAGCAGGGCATGGACAGCTGAGGGCAGAAACTTCAAATGCTCCATTTCACTAGAGAAGGTGAATGAGTAATTATGCATCTTGTACATCTTCCCTGGGCAGAGCAAAATCCAGATCTACAGCTGTGACAACAACATGCCAGCAGCATGTCAACCCATCTAGTTCTCACCCTGCTTTAAATCAGCATACAGGGTAGTCCAGGCCACTCAGCACATCAGGTGCTCTCCTTGCTGCACATGGTAGGTTTTTTAACATGGAAATCCTAATGCCTGATGTTATTTGTGGGTCACTATGATAATTAGTATTTTCCTCCTGAACTGCTTCAAATGTATTCTGTGAAACCCCTGTAGTCAAAATATTGCTGTACACCTCTGATTCCAATGCAGACCTGCAGGCTCATGCTCTAATATTCTGCTCACTCCTCTCGTGTGTGAGGATGTTACAAATGAACCTTCTCCCCCAATAAGAAAAAAAGATACTAGCAATTACAATGGGGTTTGAGTAGGGGAGTGAGGAATATAAATGAGCAGAAAGGTGCCAAGATATCAAGACTAAACCATCTGGCTTAGTGATAGTGGTAAAGTGAATTTTTAATGTGGTGTGTTGGGGTTTTTTTGGTCCTAATTTGAATAGGATCTGTTTCCATGTCTTGTGTAGCATAAACCTCTTACAAAAAGATCAAGTCAGACTAAATGAAACATTATTACAAGAATCTGTATTTTTCTTCCTTGAGGTTACTTGTGATAAAGTACTCATACAATCCAATTTCTAGTTAAAAATTGGAGGAAAAGAGAGAAAATGAGACAAAGCAGGAAGAAAGGACATTACTTTCTTTTCACACTTGGGTTTTTGCTTGTGTTTTGTAATGAATTCCTGCATTTCTGCAGTCACACTCAGGAGAATGCTGGAAGGTTACTTCTCATAATGAACACAATCCGATATGTGAAGGACACATCTGCAAACGCTGCTGTGAATCTGAAAGGTGAAAGCCAAGTGAGAGGCATGAGGGATGGTGAATAAAGGCAAAGAGATGAAGTGGGGAGAGGCAAGGCTTGCTAAGAGGAAAAAAAAAAGCAGAGCCTGCTAAAAAGGTAGATGGACAGTGGGTTTCTCTATGGAAGATCAGTTGTATTGTTAGACAGAAGGTTTGTATTATGGCTGTGCAGAAACTTGGAGCAAGAGCTTCTGGCTTCTTCTGCTTGCTTGCACTTAGAGCTGTGAATCCTGCTTCCCCTGAGGATCTCTTCCAGCTCTGTACTGCAGCCAGTTCAATTAAAATCCTGCTGAACTGTATTATTTATTTTTGAGAGTGCCACAATTATCAGCAGGAAATCACAAGAATAAGCAAGTGTCATTAATTGCTGTGATCTTGAGGCTGGATGGGCTTGGGCACAGACTGCATAACAAAGACAATTGAAGATGTCAGAGCGCAGAGGTCTAGTTGCTTTCTCCTTCTGTGATATCATCTATGACACAGGAAAATAACTTTTAAGGTTTGAGTGGTATAGTGACTTTGAAAAACTCATAGCATAGTTGGAGGTTTTTCTTTTAATATTCAGATGAAAAATATCCTTTTTTTTTCCCCTTTTTTTGGGTGGGTTGATAAGTCTTACTGTCTAGTCATGCTCTTACACCGCCATGAAGCATAAAAATAATCAGTGTATTTCTTTTGTGTTTGAATTTCATCATTGTGTTTGTGCTCTACAAACATTTTAACATGCAGGTTTTCCCGGAAGGAAAGGTAATTTGATAACATTAAAGCAAATATCAGATAATAACTGTTAGCTACCATCTACAATCTGCTTCCAGCAGTTACACTTACTCATCAAAAGACCAGAGATAATACCTTGTAACCCATTGAATTGATGCAGCATAACTCTCCTTTTATATTTCCACTACAGAATGTTGTCAAAAACCTGCCCATGACCCACCTATATGTAAGAAATTATTTGCCAGAAATACTTAGCAATAAACTAAGATAAATATATCTGAGACACTCGCAAACTGCTAATGGAAAATTCAGCAGTAAAACCATAAGCTAACTGTGTCCCTATTAAAAGGTATATGCTTATTGTCAATGTAGAGTCCACATGTGTGAAGTAGATCTTCTGGATTAGAAAGAGCAAGTTAGCTGTAAACTGTCCCCACTCTACAATTGCTTTTAAGAGCTTTTTTCTGAAAATGTGGTTTTCTTTTTCTTCTCTTTACAGTTTCAATGAAGATATTATTTAAGGAGACACTTTTTTTCCCCACCTTAAAATGTTATGTAAATCAATGTTTCAAAAGAAAATAGCCATCAAGCTTCATAAGCAAAATGTTATATTAGCAGTCGACTTCATAGCACTCTGCATAATATTGAGTCAGATTCCCAGATTGATCCAGATTTTTAGGGTGCAGTCATCTTTCACTAAATGAAATACACAATGACAGAGATCAGTAAATAAGGGCTCTGCCTTTAAAGGTAAATGTTGTGGTGAAGCAGGCTATTTGAAAGAGAAATCAATTAAAATATTTTTAGTCAAAGAGACTAAGCCAATCTATTTCCTTGATATGGAAAGACAAACACAATAATCATGTTACTGTAGCTTAAAGGGTGACTGTGGTTTAAGGAGTTCAGTCTAGTATGTTCTACTTCAGCACAGTTGGGATGGGCTCAAACCATCCAAGTTGCCAGGGCTTACCTAAGAAGTGAAAATTAGCTATTCAATGACACCACAATCAGTTGCTGTCGTTACCAATCGCTAGTTATCAAGTGTTTGCATTGAGGGAAAGGGCAAAAAAGTTCATTTGCTTACATTAAATCAGATTATTATTCTATAGGTGAAAGTTGGCACTGAAGAGTCTGAGAAATTGCAAAGTGCTGATGTAACTCTGTGTACTAAAATATCAGTGCAAGTTTTATGATGAGTGCAGACCTTATTCTGAATTTTTGTATTGGAGCAAACTAGCCAATGACTGCTTTTATCCCCAGCCTTGAGGAGTACACATACACTGAGAGTCATGAGAGTTCAGCAGTGTAAAAGTGAGGTGTTTGTCTAATTCAATACCTAACCTCCACCTCTACTAGATGGAGAGCAAATAACTCTTCCAGAAGCTGATTCATCCTCAGTTATCTCAAGAATTCAGTATGATGTGCAAAAAAGTATATCACAATACATGCTCAATGCAATATAAGCTAGCAATAGTCTAATGCTGACATAAAGGTGTTAGCATTAAATAGAGCAAAATCACTGCTTTTCCTCTTCTCTAAATATAGGATGTTGCTGAGTTTCGAGACTGAAGGAAGTTTCATCAAGATGAAACTTCAGCATATATAGATTTTCGTTAGCTTTGTTGCAATAAATTATCTGAAAGCTGGAATTGAGCAATATTTTTCTTTCCCGAAATGTTAGTGATTTCTATTAAGTAACAATGGAATTTGTTCCAATTTGTCCTATATTTTTTAAAAACACCTTGTATTAAGAATATTTTTTTTCTGATGAAGCTGTTGTAATATTGAAGAGATTGGTTGTGTCTTTGTTGTGCATGGCTGCTTTTTTAAAATTGGCTTTTTCCAGGAATGAGACCCTGGTTTCTAAAATCTAGACAAGCAATATAGCCCTTCCCCCTTCCACCCCCACCCCACTTCTCAGTTCTGCCTTTATCTAAGAATCTTCTTTGTCAAGTTCTGTGTCAAATCATGGGCTGACACTACACTATGACTTCCATTAACCTAATGCCTAACAACAGTGCTGTAAATCTGAAAATATAGACTATAGCAGTAGCTGTTGCCTGCTGTTACCCAGCTATCAGCAGGGAATTTTTTTCCATAAGACATGCAGCAGTAGGCTTTAATATATTTATATCTTGAGTTTTTCATATCTTGAGTTTGAGTTTTTTATATATCGAGTTTTTAATGAACAGAAACACTGCCCCAAACCTAACCCAGCATTTGAATGCATGGACCATGAAACAGTGCATGGTAATTTCAGTAAATAAAATACCTTTATATGCAAGGTTGACACTATAGATCTTGATGTGTTTTTTAAAGGAGATGAGGAAAGAATTGGTGCAGAGGAACTGAGGAAAAATCAGCCTACTCTTGAAAACCTTTGACTCGGGGCTAAGCACAACAAAAACCTCTTTAGAAGGGAGTAATAATCAAAATCTTCATCAAAAACATACCTCCCCAGATGATCTCAGCCCTGGAAGTGACCAAGGAGTAAGTCACCACTGGGCTAGTCCCATCTCAGTGGACTCAACTAGAATCTTCCTATTTTTAACAGGGTTGGGGAAAACGTTCAGGATGAAGAAATGTCTATTAAAACACAGTAGGGGCTAACTCTGCTGTCAGCAGTGTGTTTCTTTGATCACAAGCAGCACTCCTTTCCCAAACTGGGGTGTCCCCCATTTACTCAAACTTAGAAGTGATCCATGAACTAATCTGTCATGAATTTTATATTAAATACCCTTACAGATGGCTGTTTGGTAACACTTTAAATGTACTTCATTAATTGTGAATTTAATTTAAATCCCCATGCAATGCAAAAAAAAAATGACAACATTAATTTATAGAAAGTATATTCTCTTTCCATCTGAAGGAGGATGTCACCTAATCGTGTAATCATTTTTACATTTAAGGTAAGAAGGGCAGGCAGATAACAGCCAAATAACTATTCCTGCATTAAGACAGAAATGTTTCCACCTACATTTGTTAACTGTGAAAATGGCATCTAGATGCTCCAAAATAGCTTTTTCTCATCTGTATATTGTCTTTGCTGGCATAAGATATAGCTCACCTCCCCTTCATCTCAGCTTAACACTGCTCACTTATGCATGCATAGCATGTGCAAGTGTGAAAAAAATAACTTCTTCTCTTGTAGGAGCTTAAGGTGGATAAATCTTTGATGTACACTGGTAAGCTATTCTAATCTTTGCAGGCACTGTATGACATATCAGCTCCTTAATATTCATTTCTCTTGGAAAGCTGCACAATTGATCTCGTGAAGATCTAAGTAAATCTAGGATTTACTGCTAGAATAAATTGATACACATCTTTTAAAAGATACTTATAATAATCCCAATGCTTCTATAATAGGCATAACTGCATTATGCCATGTTTAAAAGTAGCATATTTATCACCAAATGTTTTAAAATTAGTGTACAGAGTATTTTTCCATTCGTCCAGTTTAGGATACACCATCAAGCCAAGAGACATGGAACAGATCCTCAGGGGATGAAAACTGACAAACTTCTAGGAGTTTCATACTAGTTACTTTTTTTTTCAGTTTGGAATTTTGTTAGGATTTAAAATAACCATTAATGATATTATATTTCACTTGTTATTTGACTATACAGATGGAGACTTTGAAATTCTAATGTACCTCTTCTGCATTTTTCTCAATTAGGCAAAAGAAACAAACATATTTAGGAGCTTTCACCTTTATTGCTCAAGTGCTTGTGCAAGAGCAATACTGAAGCAGTGTGTAAGCTTTATTTTGATCAG
Source organism: Bucco capensis (assembly GCA_013396975.1). Lineage (NCBI taxonomy): Eukaryota > Metazoa > Chordata > Aves > Piciformes > Bucconidae > Bucco > Bucco capensis. The sequence goes on from VWZO01020727.1 coordinate 128,608, forward strand.
AGCTGATTCTTTTTCTGGCACAATTTCCCCCTCCCAAAACTAGACCAGTACACTCCTTTAAGAAGTGCAATACATCCCCACAAATGGATACAAACCACTACTGAAATATGACTTAATATGCTGTCTTTTTCCATTACTGTGTACAGATGATTTTGTCCATGTCATGGCATGTAACAACATTTTTATTACAAGTGAAACAAGCCTTTAGCCCTTGTACATTCAAACCATTGGTGAGTGTGCTAAGTATTGTATATAGTGTATGTTCCAGGTAATTAAAATGTCTGGATTGGACCTGCTTCTAACTACAGCAATGCTGCCTAGCACAATGAGGTCTTTGGTTCAGAAGTGGGTACCACTATAACAGATAAGCAATGACAGATAATAAACAGTAGAAACTAATTGTTGGTGTTTGTATTATTAATGCAGAAACTGCCTCAAAGATATTCAGCCATCTCACTTGCATCCTCTTGTACCAATTGATCCCCTGCCATTATTTCTTTGTCAATTAGGCGAGGGTATGTAGCAAATTAGGATGAATTCCAGCTCTGCCCACATTATTTGATTGGTTCCTCCCATTCTCATTCAGTGTTTTATACACTCTTGATGAGGGAATTGGAATTCATGCATCTGGCCCTGTAGCCTGGATAAATACATCAGCAGCCTTCAAAGACCTATTCTGAATGAGAGAGACAGACATTTAAAAACCACACCAAAAACAAAACAACCCCCCTATAATGGTATAATGAGTTCAGTTTATACAGTAGCTGTATAAGCATAAATGTCAGGGTTGGGGTGGTTTTTTTCCCCCTTCTGACTTTGCTTTGCTTGTACTCACAAACCTTTCTGGAAGGATGGGTCATTTCCTAAATAATCTCAGCAGCCCAGAACCAATGGTAGCCTTAACCAAATCACACCCTGCTGGTCCCTTTCACATCAAAACTTTGAGGCATTCTGCTTCATTATCATTTACAGTTTCTCCACGACACATCCAGTATTATTGCCAGTCAAGCCAGACTCTATGTCTTTTGATTTCCTTTGCATTCCTGGCTTGCTCAAGCTGCTCTTATTGAGATCACTGAAGAACATCATTTCCTTATTTAAATGGGATTTGCATTTCTCAGGCTTCTTTAACAGGCTCTCTTTTGAAGGTTGCTGTTTGAAGATTTGCCCTGACGTTCCTACCAGGCAAGTCCACAAAAGAGCATTGTGGGCTCCGAATGTCCTTCGTCCTGTTAGCCTCCTGGAGGGCATCATGATATCTGGGGTAAATAACAGTTAACAGAGATAACAAGGGCCTTAATATAGGGAAGCATTAAGATCTCTAGAACAGCTCTACTGTAAAATCTCAGTGACAGTCCTGGAGTTCTGTCAAGCTAGAGCAAGCTGCAGCAAATTGCTGATGGTGCTAGTTCAAAATACAGTAGTGGTAAGTCCAGACAAGCACACTGCCAAAGGTCAATGTATATGTGGTTTTGCACCAGCTCTCAGGGTTAGACTCAAGCCTTGTGCTCTAGAATTTGCCCTGAATTGTGTTTTCCTTTCTGTACAGGGCTGACTGATATGTCTGTGATCCAAAACACCTTGAAACCTATGTGAGTGAGTGAAACTTCACACCACAGATTATTAACTTAAACACAGTTTCAGAACACTGGGTGCTGAGAGGAAGATGTATGCTCAGGTTCAAACTGCTGCTTCCTTTAGTAGAACCATCCAGATATACATATATAACTGGAGTCCTGGGCCAAAACGTTTTGAATTCTACATCAATTCTGTTCATACAGAATACTGAATTCCAGAACTTGAATCAATCCACAGAAAGTAGGTCACCCCTGTAGCTGAAAGTGCTGGGAGCTCTGTGCTTAGCTCAGGTCTTGCCTAATTGCCCAAACTAGGAACTATAACCATGCCTGATCTATCACATATGTCATTATCTCTTCAAGCCTTATTCTCCCCGTAGAGATAATTTGGGGAATGACGTCCGTAACTATTAAACAATTCCTTATTTCCAGGACTGTGTGACCCACTTTGATCTTGTAGGTTAGTAGGTGGTTGAAGAAGAGATGAGATATTAACTTTATAGCTTCTCAGACAACCTCAGAAATTAAACTATTGTCCTATATTATCATATATCTTTGTAATTCCTTTGTACTTTTGAACTCCAGGTCGCAAACTAGCACACTATGAAGTGTTCAGCAATTCCCACGCTGTAAATCCTGCTAAGGATGAAAGATTCTCTTCTGAGTATTACTGTCCAATGTCTGTAACATCAGGATTAGTTTATTTAGGCAAGCTACTAAGTGTGTGGCTGATTAACCAAAAAATAACCTTAGAGTTTTGGGAAAATCTCTGAGTAACAGCTATTTCCAGAAATGCAGGATTACTTGCTTTTTCTGGCAATGCTCTTTGCATTGAAAATTCCTCCCATTACTGCTTCTTTGAATAGCAGGGAACAATACTTGGACTAGATCAAAATCTTGTGCAGCACTGAGCATCAATGATGATTTCTATGGAAAATACCATTAACTGTGGTATTTGATTCCTATTGAAAGAGCAAGGTCTTGGAGTTCATCAGGAAGTGATTTGTGTTCTATGAAAAAGGACAAAAGCAAAAATGCTGATTTTGAAAATAAAACACTGGAACAAGAAAATTTCAAAAACTGAGTATTCTGAATCTATTGATAACCTAAGATAAAATAGAAGAAAACTTGGCTGAGAGTACAACACTTTCAATAAAAGTTTTTTTTTATTAAAATAGGTGTTTCTTGGGGATGTTCCTATCCGATAAAGCAAAACAAAACAAAACAAAAGCTTATGAAATGCTTAAAACGCTATTCCAGCAGCCCTAATTGCAAATTGCATAAATACTACAAAAATAACTGTACTATGTGGCTTATTCATATGTTGTTGGAAACCCACTTAGCCCTGTAGAGAAACTGACCTCCTAAAAGATATTAAATAGCAATTTACCAATCTCTGGTTGATATTATGCACATTGTACCTGCATTTCCAAACATAAAGGGGTCATACACTTTCTTCTTTTAAAGGGCACATGGAGATTCTTAATGAAAAGCTGCTGAGAATCTAAAGCAGTTAAAGGCAACTGTGACTAGAGGAAAACAATTTGTAACCATTGGTTTCACAGCAGGCTGTCATCTCTCTGCTTCTATTCATTTGCTTGTTTTCTGGTTCAGTAAAAACTCTGTTCTACTATTATGTTTTAATGGCATGGTAATCTTTATAAACCTACAAGATTTTTCTGGAATATATTTAAGAAAAATAAATGTAGAGGGACTGGTGGCATACTCCTTAATTAAGATTCCCTGAGCGTGCGAGTGGGCGCGTGTTTGGAATCCAAACCCATTCACACTTCCTACTCACAAACAGGGCTCTGGCTGGAGGTAGCAAGCTGATGAGAATGTTTCCTAACACCCCACATTTTAATAAAAAGAAAAAAAAAAAATCCGAGCTGGAAGTATTTTAACACAGATTTAAAACCTCAGATGTGTCAGCGACTCTTTGAGGGATTCTGAAGGGTTCTGCTGCTCCGATTGCATGGCTTGGAGCAAACGGAGGGTTACTTGACGTCGTGAATTCAGGCTGCGGTAGTAAGGGGTGAGGGGATGAAGCTGCACTTCTTGCAGCAGCTCCTCTATAACCTTCAAGGAAATTCACTTCTGGAAGTGAGGGCTCACAAACACATAGAGTCACCGGTCTAGAAACGCCAGCAACAGTGGATTTGCTCAGGGAAATGCACTGTTTTCCAGAGGTTGAGGGAAAGTACTGAGGCATAGGTGTATTCTAACAAGGATTGTGCAGCCTCTACTTTTTTCTCTTTCTTCCATTCAGGATAAACACCACAACAGAAGAAAAAGGAGAAAAATGAAAGAGGAGTAGAAATGATAGGGTTGAATGGAGCCCTGATCAACCTGGTCCAGTGGGTGATATTCCTGCCCATGGCAGGGGATTTGGAACTAGATGATCATTAAGGTCCCTTCTGACCCAAAACATTCTATGATTCTGTTAAATGAAAACATCACAACTGCCCAGCAAAAGTATAACTTTAGTGCACAATTGTACTTAAGAGGAAAACCAGTAAAAAGCATTCTCTATTTCCTTGTCCCTTTTTCTCTGACAATGTAAAGCCAAAAATTTGCCTAAGAATGCCTTCCACTGGGGTGGAAGGGCATTAATCTAGATCAGTCACTACTGGATTTTGTTAACATTTCTTAGGTACTGAGTATTAAAAGCTGTTTAAGTCTGTATTCTTACAGAATAAAGGAGATGCATTCAATCACCAACAGAACGAGCCCATGGCTCAGGCTGGCACTCCACTGACTCTTTCAGCAGTGTTAGCTATCTTTCACCTTCCTTCCAAGGGAAAGGCATTTGATACACAGGCAGGAATATAAAAAGAAGCTTTTCTCACACTTGTTCATGCTCTTCCTAAGTTGACAGTCTAGGACTGAGGAAGAAAGATAGTTAACAACAGCACAAAATATTTCTGAATATTTTAATCCCTCCATGCAAGTTCGTTAGCTTGTGAGAACATTTTATTGTGCCTTGCCCACATCTCCAGAAACACTTGTTTGTGAAATCAAACAGATCACTTTGGCTGATTGCACAGTAAATCAATGGCACAGCATTACTTACATACCATTCATTGCATACTTTAAAATGTCAGCCTCATTTTCTCTATGAGACAAACCACACAATAGCCTCCAAAAATGTCAAGTTTGGCTTGTTTTTCATCCTCTGCCTTTGCACTGAATGGACAAACAACCTGGTCACACACAAACTCCTCCCTTGGAATGTCCTGAAAGTGTTAGCAGTTTTCCCAGAAATAATGTCAAAAGCCACATGATGTTATTGATCTACTCAGAGAATGCCAAAGGCCATAAACATCAATTAAAAACCCCTCCAGTCACAGTACATGAAGGCTAAAAGAAGGGAATATAAAATCAACATATTATTTTATAACAGCCATACAAGCACCCAATAAATTTATGAAGCCTTATATCAATCTCTGATCCACTGATCCCTTTAGGGTTTTGAATGACATGGACCTGTTGGTGGAAAGCCATTATGAAGCCTGTGCAGCTCATAGACCTGTTGAAGTCAATTCTTACAGCAGTGAATATCCCCTACTGAATGTTCAACCTGTGAAAGCAACCAGAAAAAAAAAACAAACCAAAATCGAAAGCCTAGGCAGGTTCCTACTGTATTTACAACATTACAAATGTCTTTTTCCTTGCTATAATTCAATTTATAATTAGCCTTAGGGAGAAAATCAACATGACCAAATTACAGCTGGCAAGACAGAAAAAAAATAAATTAAAGACATTTTCTGGATAGATACCAACCCATTCATAATAGGAAAAGAAAAAACAGTGAAAGGGACATAGTAAAAAAAAAATAAATTGGGGAGACACTATTGCTTGCACTCTGATCTTTGCTCACTCAAGCCAGATGCTGAAGGGATGAAGGGAAGTTTTGGAGAGTGTCTCTCTCCCAGAAAGGATTTTGAAGTTAAAGACCCTGAACCACAATCCAGAGGAGCACCCACCAAGAGTTTTCTTTGGAAAAGGAATGCCTTTCCCAAGCTGTTTTAACACCATCCACAGCTTCAATACCAGTAATCATAATTTGTCCCCAATCACCTTGATGTTTTGTGTAGATGAAATCACCTGAACTGACTGTCACTGTATGCTGAGCCACAAAAGGAAATTAAACAAACACTAACATGAGCACTGAGGGTTTCATGCAATGGGCAGTATCAGAATCTGCATCAGGAAAATAGTTCCTCAGTCTTCTCTGTACTGAAAACTCTTACCTTTCCCTTCACTCTTTGCTCAAATCCCAACATGAATACCATCCTTTTGTTAATAGGGTTTCATCACTAAAAATTAACACAATATCAGGAAATGACTAAACATTTCTTCCAGATACAACTCACTTTCTCTAAAAAGAGAAGGTCAAAATGCAGAAAACCTCATCCCATATTCCTCTGACTTCCCCACTCCATCTGAGAGTCAGGAGAATTGCTCCAGCTGCAACTTTCAAACAGCTCTTTAGTTTCTTTGCTCCCTCATTTACCTTCTAGTCAGTAAACCTATTATTGGTAAAATGCATTGGCCTGGGACAAGCTTATTCCCGTTATCAACATCTCTCCTATTCTAAAATGGATTTAAATGGTGACTAATAGCATTTGTCTTAATCATTTTTGCAATTAACTGTGCAAACCTATCTAGTCGAAAGATACAGAAATAATTAAAGTGGACACTTACATTCTTTTTCATTTTTCTTCTTTTCTTCTTTCCTGTTATCTCTGCCAAGACACTCCAGGACTGCAAATAGTTTCCCCCCCCAAAAAAAAAATCAGAGGTGAAAAAAAGCATTTTCAGGAAGTATACTGGGGAAAATTTTAGAGGCTATACACCTCATTCCAGTTATGCTACAGCATCTTTGTACAACTCAAGGCATCATCATTAAGCCCATGCTTTACTGTAAATAGGAATAAGATCCAAAATCTCCCATGTAGTCAATTATTAATAATTATTCAACTTTATTTGTTTGCATTGCCTAAGTGTCTGAGTCACAGGTCAAGAGCCCACTCCACTATGTTCTGTACTGACTTGGAGGTTTAGGCATATGCTTTTGGGTGCCTGCCAAGTGGCTGATGATTCCTATAACCTAGAAACAGATAATGATTTTTCCAAGGATAATAGAAAAGTTTGTTTCTGTTCAGCCACACTTGCACTCCACAACCTACCATAAGAGCAAAGATGAATTGCTGGCTGGAATGCATGACAGCAGCCAGCTGGACATCAAGAGGCCACTCACCCAGGTACTCTTCACACTGCTGGTGGAACAGTAGGAATGAACACATCACCTGGTAAGCTACAGACAAAGCTTTAGTCCTAAGGTTCATCTGCCAGGGCNCGAACATCTCACCTGGTTAAGCTACAGACAAAGCTTATTTGGAATGTCTTTGTTTCACCCTTTCCCAGTGTGCAGCTGCAGTGTGGAAACTGTGCCCTAGGTTTGTAGAGAATGAGGCATTAGCCACCAAAAAGAAGATGGCTGTTCTTCACATAACATATTGGATGGGAACCTGTATGTATGGCTAGGCTTCGTGAATGAAGCTCCAGGGAGGGCTCCATCCATGCTCCTCCTCAGCGCCTTTTCCAAGCACGCTGATAAAAAGAGGATAGCAGATAGCACCCTCGAGCCTGAGCTATGGATTTTTTTTGGTGAGACACAGCATGCGCAGAGCTGGACCCACCCTTTAGTCCTAAGGTTCATCTGCCAGGGCCTAGCAAGCTTGGATGCTGGCAGCCAAGTCCTTAGGATGCAGGTTTTATTAGAGTGTCCTTCTCTTAGATGGAAGGCCTCACAGGGCTAAACGAGCTCCATCTGCCTGGGTTTGGAATCAGAGTTGTCCCTCTCCTAGGATGACTGCCAGAAGGCTAATGAGCTCATCCTACCCATCCAAGGATTCTAGGAACATGGGTATCACTCCCCACACTTTCCCGTGGGCAATGAGTTTAATGCTCCCTCTGCTGTGGGCACAGTTATCACACCAGGGGCCACAGCAGACCCCAAGGGATTTTCAGACTGTGCCTGGGATGGGAACCTAGCTTTACCCTTTATGCCTAAGCTTAGATCAGCTGCAGGACAATTTGGTCCTGCAAGGGGAATCCATGGATGTACTCTCAAAGACTGATGAAGGTTCTGAACAACCCCTCCCAGAAGTTCATCTACGTGGCTGAGATGAGAAAGAGGTTTCTAGCAGGGTGTTCAGGGAATGAGACTGAGTTGAACTCCTTCAGGTAACAGCCTGATCTACCTTTCTCTCCACTTATTATGAAAAGGAGCCTACAGAGATTAATATCAGTGGGCTAGCATTAGCCTTTGTATATCTTTCCCTAAAGCTTTACTGGTTAGCTTAAGCTAATAGATATTTTTCCTCTCTATTAGCTGTGCACTTAGAGAATTATCAGTTCTTCCTCTCCTATACACTTCTGTTACTTGCAGTCCTTCACAGGAGGAAAAGCTTTGTGTGCGTGAGCACATCTCCAGTCAAAAAGGGGTTTGATTTCTCAGCTCAGTAACACACTTCTTGAGATCTTGAAAGAGCTGTCTTCTCCAGGTTGTGCTTTTGGGAATTGGTGAATGAAATAAAACTGAAAAAAAAAACCCACCAAGCTTCTCGCATCTTTCTTCTGAAGGTGTGAAGATCCTGGCATGCCTAGCTAAAGCAGTACTACTGTTTATTTCCTTGGCATTAATTTGTACAAATACATTAAAATATCAAACAAAAACTATCCTACCAAATCTCCGTTATGTCCTATTAGAACAGCCCATCTTCCCAATCCAATCAACTTTGGCAGCAAATCCATAAAAAGTAACAATATATAAAACATGTCATAGATTTGGCTCCAACAGTTTAATTAATTTAGTCCATTTGGGAGTAGATGACAAGGCTTTTTCTTCAGAAACCTTCATTGATTCCTTTTAAATAGTGCTGACACAAGTGGAAGTAATTCAAATTAATGACAGACAAAGTTCTACTTTGGGTCAAGATTCCTTAAACAGTTCAGACTGCAATCAGTATTAATTCACCCAGATTTAACACTTGTATTAAATATAAACAGAGTTGAGAGGTATTTTTTAATGAGAAATCACAATAATGAGGAATAACTTCCATTCTTTCCTTCCATGTCTGTTAATGTTCCTATGATTGTTTTTTTGGCCCAATTCTCTGTGTAATGACAGGAAAAACTGCACAACTTTCCCAAAGATGTTGAAACAGAGATCAAAAACTGAAGGATACATAAATAACCTAAATTATTTATTAGCAATTGCTCTGTGCCTGGAACTGAGAAGGATAAATCATTTCAGAGAAAATAAGTATCTCTCTTCCTTTGATGATGGTGGTAATTGTTTTTTGCATTATGGTAACAAAGTGAGTTTATTTGTACACACACACTAAATGGCATTGCCTAAATCTTAAGCTTCTCTTTGTGAATATACCAAATTACATTTGTTTGTTGACACAATTATTTATTTTCCAAGGATGAAAGTGAGAACAGCTCCTTAGCTGAAGTTTGACACAAAATATCAGTAGATGAGGGAAAGACCAACTTGACTCCAGTTCGCTTAATACCCATGTTCCTCACCAGCCCCTAACAAACAGAGATAAGTGCTTTAGTGAGATGCTCCTGCCCAAACTGGCAGAACTGAGGTCATTAGCAGCATTGACACTTAACTGAACACTCAAGCTTCAGAGTGGGCCCTCCATTGTGTCAAACAGGACAGATTGTGGCTACCTTGGGGCTGTGGCTTTCTCTCTTGCAGGCCCAGGAGGAATGCCCCTTCCACTGAGCATGTTCTAGGAGATGCCACCACATAGATGTCAACTGCAACAGCACTGATTGAGAAAAGCCATTAAGAACACTGTGTAGTTTTCAGAATATCTTGATAAACAGATTTCCTAACACCAGAAAACTGCAGTATCTTCATGGTTTGATGTTTTTTAAAAGCTTGAAAACACTGTCAGGAGCTGAGCTTGAGCTAGAGAAGAAATTGGACTAGGTGACCTCTCAAGGTCCCTGATACACTATTTCTGATTCACAAACAGAAAAAATGAATTCTGCCTGTGGAAGGAAAGCTTAAATTGTGAAGAAATTTGCATAGGAGGGAGAGGATTTAAAGCTTTGCAGGAGGATTAAAATTTGCTCTGAGCTCCAGCATAAAAGTGGTACCGTTAAGTGAAAACCTTTATACAGTTAAACAGCACCCTTGTCCTTCAAAGAAATACCATTCACAGCTAAGAGACACGGTGCCCAGATCAGACCAGAGGTCATTTTCCTAGTGAGGTTGAATGAAGACTTAGACTTGCCTTTGGCTTTTCATCTGCTACTGTACCTACCTGTTTCTCCACTTTCAAGGGGGACAGGTTTTTTTTACAGGACTATTGCATTAAGAAAACATGTTTGAAAAGGTGAAGGTAGCCCAGTGCCAGTGCACAGAGCAAGAGCTAGCACTCAGAATTTGAAGTGAGTCAAAGAAATCTCAGCTATGCACCAAGGAGAATAACACATCACTGAGATGAATTCCCTTGCTCACAGCAGGCAGCACAATCATCCTTCATTACACACTTGGGCCCAAGTTTGCAAAGTGGGTAGCAATTCTAGTTGCCTGTATTTCTGTCACTTTGGGCTGACCTAGATTGGAAAGAGAAGGGAGAGAGAAGTGAGGAGTGGGTAGCTAGACCTTAGAGCAACCTTTCACGGATCAAACTTTTGCAAGTCTGGTGCAAAGTTATTTTGGGTTGTATAACATAAAGCTGATACATTAAAAAACATTGCCACCAGATAGCTAAAGTTTTATGTGCCATAAATTTGGTCTTTGACTGACTTCACCTACTGTGACAGAAAAATAAAACCAAGGTCTGTACAAGAATGGGTGACCCGAAAGTTTACCTCAGTTAAGCCACACCAGGATCTAAGCCAATAGCATAAGTGAAAATAAGTTGGCTACCAAATACTTGTGTCACTTTTGTCTTCCCAGTTCAAATTACATCTTTTCTCATTTATTAACTCATAGATAGCCATGTTTATTGGGAAAGCCTTCAACGTGACACTGGAGCAAGGCTAAAGTGTCTCCATAATAAGATCCCTTCCTCCATGAGGCTCTTGTCAGATAAATCATACTGTCCCAAGTTCAAAACAGTAAAAGATGAGTCTGTATTATTGTTTACCACCACTCAAAATGCAGATTTGCCCACAGTCTAGGCTAGAGCTTTAAAGCTTTCCACAAAAGATCCATAGCATAATCTGAACATTCAAGTAGTGGTACACCCCTCTCACAGCCTTGTTGCATAGGAAATGTTAGGATCAGGGAATGTAGCCAACAATGCCAGCCATCTCTTGAAGGGCTGCAGCAAGTCATGAGAATTCATGAGGAGAGCTGTTTAAAAAATATGTGTTTATTCTTTCTCATGGGAAAAAAAATATTTTTCATCATCATTCCCCCTCCCAATCTTTACATATGTTTCCCCTTGCCCCAAATGAAGATGTGGCTCATAAGATCTGTGACAGTTCCTTGAAAAAAACACTGATTTTTCACAGGGTAATCTATGATTTTGTTCTCTTAAAAAAGAAAATCACTGTGCTGAAATATGAAATTTCTGTATAAAATAGGTTTGGTAGTGGCAAAAAAAAAAAAAAAGAACAGAACTGAGGCTGACCCTTCCCATCCCCTTCTTTAGCTACTGCCAGGATTCAGGAGCTTCATGGTCTCCTGTACTTCTTTAAAAGAAAGGATAAAAATAGCCTTAATGAGCAGCTCTGTAACTACAAACAGCAAGTATTTCAGTCAGAAAGAAATGTCACTGTAAAGCTTTCAGTGGTTGTTATATATCACAGCAATTTAAAAAACATATAGTGTAAAAATGATGAAAGCTACCTTGACAGGGGTGCTTTTAAAATCTGCAAGGTTTATGGAAATATAAAATAAATATTTAGCATGTCGATTTTGCATGCAAGAAGGAGTCAAATGCATGCCATTACCAACATCTTTCCTCCCTCCCCCACTACTCTCTTCAAGGCAGTGAAGCACACCTCCCCATCGTACGTGTTTCTGCTATTCCTTTGTGCCTGCAGACACTCATATGAACCATTACTTAAGAATAAATAATACAAAAAAAATCTGGCACATTAATTGAAGAGTTGAAGTGGAATTGAAAGCCTATTCTCATCCCCAGGTACATCGTGTAGTAGGCAATGGTTTCAGATATTAAATAACTCTAGAGACAAGGGAACGAATATTCCCTGTGAATAGGTATGGAGTTAATTGAAGGCTGCACTATTGTTCTCCCTCTGTAATCCAGAATACACCTGCAAGGGCTTCCTTCCTTTTTTGATTCACATACACAACCAGGGAAGGGATGGAAGATGAGAATAAGAGAAGAATATTGGGTTTTTTCCCAGCATCTAAAAAGAGTTAATCAAAGTAAAATGTGTGTTGCAATATCGAGGCAGGGGGAGGGGAAATGAGCTTAAGAGATTAAGTGCATAAATGGAATGGAATTTAGCCACATGCCATTACAGTCAGTAATAGAGATTTTTTTATTTTTTTTTCCTCCCCCAAACAAATATCCCAAATAGAACCAAACAGTAAGGGATAATTTGGGGTGGTAGTTCTGAAGTCCTCTATTCAATGTCAAGAGAATGCATGAACAGTGATGCATGCTATCTGGCTGAGAAAAGGGAATTCTAAAGTAGGCTCCGTTCTTCATGGCCAGACAATTTCTTTTTTGTGTTCTGCCAGAACTCTAATTGTAAAGCCCTTTTCAATCTCACCAATCAGCCATGTCTTTCAAGTTGGCTCCCCCCATTCTATTATTCAGCTGACAAGCAGTTATAAAAAGAGAGGGTGTTTTTTCCCTTCCACATAGGCAGAAGCTATATGAAGATAAGTGACGCCAGCTACATTTAAATTTAAAACCCAGATTCTTTCATAAAATTGTAGGTTGCTGCCATTCACTTCTTATTTTATCAACTGGCAACTGGAAACACTTTCTCCCCTTAAACAATAATAAAAGGAGATAAGCTAGTGAAATGCCTCTGAGTAGGAGTACAGACAAAACAGAATGCTGTAAGAAAGGGACAGATTTTAACCAGCCCAGAATTAAAGGACTGTAGAATATTTCGTGCCATGGAATAAAAAGATGACTGCCCAGTTTTAAAGAACTAGATATCCCATGTTTGTGTGATTGATAAAAAGCTGAGACTGATATTGCAGCCAAATGATAGCACAGAGTTCACAATTGAAAAAATAAAAACATGGAAGGAAAAAAAAAAGTATTGGGTGGAAGGTTTATTTTGGTTGGGTGGAGTCATGTCATACCTTTGCTGTTACAAAGGTGTCTGAATTTTCTGAGGCCAGATCCTTTTCTTATCCTGAATTAGTAAATGACTCATTTGATTTCTGTGGTCTTATTTGAGGCAGGCTCCAGCAAAGAGCTAACAGAAGCTGCTAGTATGATTTATAACTTTGTGCAATGTTCTTCCATACAGTATTCCTGGATTATGGACTGTCCAGGAAGGTTTGCAAGACAGAGCTCCATGAGAATAAAACAAAAAGATAGATGAGGGGAGATATCTTCTATTTTTAAACTTCCAAGTTAAGATCAGCTATCTCAGAAAACCTTTGAATATTTGAAACTGTTGGCTTGGCCATGTTGAGGAAAGGAAGCTAAATGGGAATGACTGAAGATATTCCATGTATTAAAGAGGAAGCATTAGAGTACATTGGGAAGTGCTTTCAGGAAAAGAATTAGCAAAATGTAAGGAAATGCAACTGTTGGACTCCACATGAGAAACAACAAATGCATTGAGAGAAGATGAAAGATATTGTCCAGTCTGTAAAGAGACTGGAGGGGAGACACATTCTAGATGTTACAGTTATCAACAAGCTCTAGATGTTGTATGACCAGTCATAGCATACAAACCAAAGGAATAGAGACTCTTGAGTGATGAAGTAGCATGGAAACCAAAAATCTGAAGAAAAATAAAACTCATAGTAGAGATCAAGTTGCAAGAAGCAGTAAAGACCATACTCTAAGCAACAAAAATGTATGGACAAATGCCCTTAGCAGTTTCTTTTTAAAAAAAAAATCTGTATAAGGGAGGGAAAATCTAAGATGGTTCAAGGACCTTAGAGTTTCAGTATGCCAGACAAATAGTTCAGTCACAACATTCTCAAAACATAATGCTGAATATTATTTTTAAGAGTATGCAATACCAGTATGCATCTGTCAAAGAAGAAAAAAAGCCCCCCAAAAACTAAACAAATCAAACCCCTTAAAAACCCCCAAAGGCTTACATTCCTGCATTTCCAGAGTTAGCTTCCTGACTGATGGTAAAGCCAAAGAGAAATGAATGATTCATCCAAGAGTGTAAAGTAGGTCAGTGCAGCATCAAGAGGATGAGGTGTGTCCTTTAACTATTAGACATTAATTCTCTGACAAAGCTGCCACTGTGCAATTAGCCAGAATAGTCTTACTTGCTACTTTTTGATTAAAAATAGGATTCAACTGTCTTCGTGCAACTCTCCCTCTTCATTTTACCCAAGCAGAACACGTGTCCATCACATGAGCTGTTATCAGACCAGACAGAGAAACAGAAAATTGTATTCCACGGGTAAAGAACGCAGGACAGATACATTACAAATTTAGAAAACAGCCAGGCATGATTGATTGACTGGTTATTCATCTGAACCCACTAGGAAATGCAGCATCACTTTATCAGTGTGCTTTCATTACAGGAGTGCTATGGCTTTTAGTTTAAGTGAGCTATTTTTCCTCAAGAGTTTTTATTTATTTATTTTTTTTCAAGCAGAATTTTCACATCCTGAGGCAGAGCCCCAGCATAAATTATTTTACAGGTCTCTATGGTTCTGTTTTGCTTCTCAGTATTTCCCAGAGGGCTGTGTATGTGTTTGTTAGTTAGCTTTCCACACCATGTTTAGGTGCTTAGGAATACACCAGTGCAAGTGGGATTGTAGAAAGTATTGTAAGTATCTAACTAGACTTGTGGATTTCATTAAGCTGAGAAGCATCTGGAAAGCATCTGGTTCAGCATGTCTCACCTCACCCTTCCAGCACTAGAGAGAGACCCAACTGGCAGAACCTGTAGTGACACAAAACACGAGCTCAGAAAGAGGTGAGAGGGGATCATTTTTTCAAGGCTTTTCTTCACTTGTCCATCCCACTCAGCACTGCAGCATCAGCTTAAGGCCTGCCATGGTTTTTGAAGCTTTCTAAAGTTGTGAAGCACCTTTCATTGCAGGGGCAGTTTTGTGTACCTGTGAGGATTTGACATTCGGTATCTGCTGCACCACATCATGAAAGATCCTCAATGAAACTGCTGAAATATAAAGACAGTATAATAGATTGAATCTTGTCAGTACATCAGTTTGGATACACAAGTTATCTTCTGTCAGCTGACAGATGATGAGCACATTGATTTTTGGTGTTTGTGAATGAAAAGCCACTGGTGAGAGGCAGGAAAATCTGTCTGTTAAGGAGAATTAGACCAGAAATTAGAATATAAATCTCAAACAATGAAAACCTTCTTCATGAACTTATTTTCTGTGTCATTAAAATAAGATCTTTGTTCCTCTTTCTGTGGCTTTCTAGAACCATCTTGCTAACAAACACACAGCAAGGAAGGACACAGTAATGTCAAAACTTCTAAGACAAATCCTAGCTCATGCTATACCTATTTCAGTGAGTGGCAAGTGAGAGAGGTTCCCAGATCTGCAGTTCCCAGAAGCATTTTCACCTGTTAGTGGAAAAAGAAGGAATTGATAAGAGCAGGTAGGAGAGCAAACCTGACACATTTTAACTGCATTTCACTATTACTGTCAGACCAAAAGGGAGGTATGTTATAGTTGGAAAAGGACCAAAAAGCTTAAGAGGATAAGATACAAGCTATATCTCAATAGCAGTTATGGAATAACCCATCCATAAGAGAAGTGATCAGTATAATTTGATTTGTTGTCTGAATGATATGGAAATATTTCCCCAAATACATTTAATCAAGTAGAGGTTTTTTGCTAGCCATAAAAACATGCAGCACATTCTACAATCTCACTTCTAATCCACCACTTGCTGCAGCAATGACTTCCACAAGGAAATCATGAGCTGTGTGAAAAAGTATTTCTCTTAAAAGCTTGTGAATGCCATTGGATAACCTTTGCTTATACTTTGAAAAAAACCCCAGATGAGTAAAAAGGTCAAGCTCTGCCTTTTTACACTTACTTTGTATACATTATAGTGTTTCCTCATCCATTTCCTCTGACAGACTTTTAAAGTTCTCTCTTGACAGGCAAATCAGTATTTTCATGAAATCCTAGGAAAATTAGATTCACATGACAGCCTTCTTAATGCTGACTAACAAGCATGCTAACCATGCTAATGCATTTCAAGCAAGAACATGTGACTATTTTGTAGTCCAGAAGCATTAAGGCAGGGCCACAGATAGCATTATTTTCTATGTCCTGGGCCCATTTTCTTCTTCACAGCCTATAAATAACTGTGCCTGTCAAAGCCTGGCAGTGTGGGAGCATGGTATGGGGATTTCTCTACAATGAGCGATTGAATGTCATTTGAAAGTGGTGTATTTTAATTAGCACCATTCGAGACACCACCAGTCATCTTAAAACTGCACAGAAGTAGTTGTGGCCAAATTGGTCAGTATTCAAGAAAAAACTTTAGAGTTTTGCAGGAACACTGTACCCTCCCTAAAATTAACATTTTGTTAGATTTTCAGTTGTGAATTCATCACAAATACTCTGTGACATTTCTTTGTTATGTCTACAAATCTGTGCTAGCTGGCTATGCTTGTCCTCAGTGTTAACATAACTCTCTGTCTACACACAGTGCTATAAACTGTTTATAAACATGGCAAGGGAGCCAGTGGGAGCCTTTACCATTTAGGTCACTGCTGCAGAGTTAAAGCAATGCTAGGAACTTTGGAAATTCCCAGCCTCAGCGTGGCACAGGGCATGTTTTAATGAGCATCCATGGTAATAACGGAATCTGATCTATGCAAACAAATAATGCTTAATAAAGCAATTACATCATGCATGAGAAACAGCTGGGGCAGCAAATACTCTGTGGTTGCTTGTGCAATAAGGAAGGTTTAAGAAAGAAGCAGTAGGCACAAAATGTTCAGCAGGTCTCAGTTAGTTCTTCCCTTTTCTAGAGCATTACTGGAATACCGTAAACCTACAATCATTTCACAACAGAATCTGCTGCATTTCTGCTTGTGGATGTCATTTAAAAAAAAGAAGATAATCTGTAGTGTACCAGAGTACTAAACTACCTTTTTTGTGTGTATGTGTATACATACATATATGTATGAACAGCAGAGGCTATGGTTCTCAATGCTTTCAGTCAATCTATTTTCTTTCAGTTAAATCCTAAACTAAACATATGGACAGTACATAAACACTACGAGAAGAAAAATTGCACAGACGTATGAACTTGTGCCAACACTCGTTGAAGGCAAGGAAGAAGCTGTTTGGAAGCACTATCCCCCAAAGCAGAGGAGCTTGTGCAGCAGACTCAGCACTTGGAGTCACAGGGTAGCCAGGACTGCACACTGTGAGGATCCACAGAAAAATTAGGGCTTGGCTTCCAACTCTGTAGCACTGCATGTTAAAGCTTTCAGCAGTGAGTATAGTAGTATGGCTAGGCTTTNGTGAGTGCCAACAGGTCATCTACCTTCCTGGGGTGGAGAAAACATTGCAATCTGGGAGGGCTAGACCAGGCTTTAAACATCCACTGTATGGAACAAAGTACACAATTGACCCCCAGGAAGCCACATGGGAGCTGCAGAGCATTTTTATTTTGGTGGCATGTTAATATGGGATGAGAAGTGCTTTGGTTTCTCATATTTTGACTTGTGGAGACTTTGAAGTTTTGAGAGCATAAAGCATTCAGTTAGAAAGAAAAAAAAAGGTGTTTAATCAAATTAAATATCACATTCTTCTACAACTAAGAAGACTAAATCAACTGCAAACCTTTTATATGAAAGGGAGAAATAAGGTGTGAGCAATCAACCAGTTTTAGCCATCTTCACAACAGTACTGATAGCACTGATTATATTGACTAGACTTCTAAGGTGACTACCTCAGATGAATATTACCCTCTACATCCTTACCTGTTGACAGAGTTGTCATTTGTTTACAGTTGTGATCCAAGTCATGTAATAATATGCCAAATGCTGCCAAGGACCTGATACAATAAAAGACTACTTTTAAAAAAGTAAAAAAATATTTTATATTACGTATTTCCCTGATCAGATATAGATAGTATTTGCCTTAGCAAGGAGTTTTCTTTCAAAACAATTTTGAAAGGAAAATGAAGTTTCCATCAAGATATATTGATACTCTGAGGGCAGGAAAATAATCTCAGTTCAGATGAAATATTTGCCCACTCTTCACTTTTGTCCTTCTCCTGTGTCCCAAACTAGGACTTAACAGCATAATTTTTTTACACCATGATGAGCAAAGCCACATTTTCTATTCCTCATTTTGTACAACTATGAAATAATGTTCATTCTTCTCAACATGCACCAGGTTACCTTTGCTTTTGCTGCCTATAATTCTGATTTCAGCTCCTTGCCTCTTCAAACATCTAACTAGCCAAGGTAACAAGAGCATAGATAGTATTGCTGATCTCACAGGCATTGTTAAGCCTCTGCTGTATATTCAAGTTCTCCTGCAATCACAGCAAAGGACTGCCAGTCCCAACAACTCAGAGTGGTTCCTAAGGATATAGATTACCCATGGGTCAGCCTAGAAAACACTTTCAGCATCAAGAATTTTCAGTATGGCATCTTTGAAGACCCTTCGTGCCCTGCCCTTCATTTATTTCTTTCCCTTTACGGAAGAGCAGGAAGCAGAATGAATTGCTGGAACTCACATAAAATAAGGCATATATTTATTCCTTTTGACATCATTTTTTTCTCCAGTGGAGAAACAAAGTATTCATTGCCTTCTCACACTGTGGCTGTAGTATGGGGCAATATGCATGGCTCATTCCTTCCTCCTCTGGACAAGCTGTACCTCACTTGGCAGCACAAAGGCAAAGGGAAGTCTGCTCTTGAATTAAGAAATTAGAAATGTGGTAATTTAATCAAGTATCTCATTCAGGAACAATGTTTCAACAACCAAAGCAAACCTGGAAATGAAAGTTTTGAATCTATTTCACAGGCCAACTACCAGTGACTGGTAGGGTTTCAGGAAACTGCTGTTGCATTCAGTTAATGTTTGCCATTTGTTGTTTTTTCCTCCTACTCACACAGTCAGCAGTAGTACTCTATAGCTGCATCACTATAGTAGTGACATATGTAAAGCATGGAAAAATCAGACAATGGACAACAGGAAGCTTGCCTTGAAACCATTTGGTAAATGAGATACCAAGGAAAAAATAGAACAACAACAACAAAATGTTTCCTTGACTTGTGCTTTGACTATAGTGTATATATACACTTAAGCAATTTATCCTTAATTGTCCTCAAGATTTCCTTACTTCAGCACACAACTTCAATGCCTTAACTCCTCAACACATATTAGGAAGAAACAAAAAAAATATTGTTACATCATAGGGTGTAGTTTATCAGTACTTCAATGAGAGGACAGAAGCTGTATTAAGTAAAACTGAGCCTTGGATTGTGCAGCCCTGTATGGAATAAGGTCTTTCCATGCACTTGAAAAAGTAAATTAGGATTAACTCAAATTTTGTCTTAAGTACTGTGTACAGCCTAATGTTTCTGGTCTCAGTGACTTTGCTGATGCCAGTACCTAGATATGAGCCAAGAAGAAAGAAAGAGCAGCTGACAGAGAGCTATGGACAGGAAGGGAATAATCTTTATGTTTTCCATGGCTAAGGAAAACATCTCGTGCCACAGAAGGCAAGAGAGATTCTGTTATAGATCCTTGAGGGATAACCTTACTAAGACTTGTTGTAGATGTATTAGAGCAAAAATGTCACTCTTCCTGGAAACAGATAAATTTACTGTGATTGTCCAATTTTGCTTGTAAAGGCTCATGAGTCCAATATACTTTTTTTAGTCTAGTATTGGGCATCACTATTCTAACCAAAGCAATATCTAACTGGGAGCAGTTTAGTAGCCACTGCTGTAAACTTCATATTACTAAAGCCAGTTAAAAAGCAATTCTGTTTCAGGGAAAAATAAGTGTCTTATTTTTCTTTTTCCAATTTTCTTTTAAAAAAATAACCCCCACACTTCCCTTTTAAATATATCTTTCAAAGAGTCCTTCTTTCTTCTTAATTTGTTTTCCAGAAATTAAAAAAAATAGTTTGATATTGAACAAAGAGTAGATTTATAAGGATATTTCTTACAAGTTTCTGTACCATTGCAAAAATGCCCTTCTTTTACAGAAAAACTTCAAGTAATTTAATTCTATAATTTGGACTGTGGATGACTAAAAAAATCAATCCATTAAAATACTCAATAACTTCTATATTTACTTTCATGGGAAGACTATCATTAGAATGTAAATAAATTGAATACATGTTTGATAAGCACAACAATGAGTGTAAAATTCATTAACACTTAGGGCCTGGAAAATCAACACAAATGCACTTTGAAGAAGATTAACCTCACCA
This sequence comes from Bucco capensis, assembly GCA_013396975.1. NCBI lineage: Eukaryota > Metazoa > Chordata > Aves > Piciformes > Bucconidae > Bucco > Bucco capensis. The sequence goes on from VWZO01020727.1 coordinate 148,817, forward strand.
GAGCTCTTCTAAACTGGAACAGCTTGCTTAGAACAAGGAAATGTTAAGATGAAACAACTGCTTACTTTTGAAAAAAACAATGTGTATAGATAGGAGGGGCTCAGAATGGGGAAAAAGAAAGAAAAAAGAATATAGATATTACCTTACCTTTTGTCACAGTGATGAGAGGATCTTATGTCTCTCGTTGCTTCCCAAAAATGTAAAGTCAACATAAATTCACTGTGATGGCAAGATAAGATTTTCTCAGGCTTTGTCTAGAAAAATGAAAGGATTGAAAATTGAGTGCTTTGGACTTTGTTAGCTCTTCTTATGCTAAAAGAAGATCCTAGCTTTTACTTGTGAAATGGAGGTAATTCCCAGTGAAAGGGCATGAAACAAAACTTGTTAGTCTCTTGTGTCCATTTGATTTCTTACTAAGAACTTCCTTTCGTTTTTGCTTTTCTCCCAAATAAACACCCAAAACCAACCCCCCAAAAACCAAAATATCCAAACAAAAAGACCCAACCAAACCAAATCAAACCCAACCCAACCACCCAAACCCTAACTTCATTTTCTACCCCAAAAATGTCCACATCTGCAGACACTAGTAGAGGAGGTCAACATTTCTCTGAGTACACTAAACTCAGTCTGATTTTATGTATTTTGCATTTGGAGATAGTTTAAATGTTCACTTACAGCTAAAATATATTCCTTTAATCTAAATAGCTTTCTATTTCCATTTTCCCTTAACCGTGAGGCATACTAAAAAAAAATGAAAACTTTTGAAAATAAAAATAGGAATATTTGTCTACAATATTTTTGACAGTTTTTCAGGATGTTTTAGAAACTGGATGGAAGTTCATAGTGCTCCCCAGATGAGGAGGTAATGCCATTGCAGTAGTGATTTCCCCATTACCAGTGAATTTCTTCAGGGACCTGCTTGCTCTGAACCTATGCCATGACTATGTGAACACACTAAATCTGTTCAAAGGACAAGCATTTAAACTAATCTGAATTTACCCCCTGGTTAGCATCCCCACCTTCCTTAGTTATTCTTTTCAAAGAACTTTGTTCTTGTTCAGATTATAAAGGTACCATTTTAAAAGCAGCACTCCCTTGCACATTATGCCCCACTTCAGTCTCATTTTTCATTGTCTCCTGACAATTCTCATGATCTTCCTGTTTGTGACTAAAGCCATGCTGTGAAGAATACAGGCAAGGGCAGGTTATCCAACCAAAGGCAGAATTATGACTTTTAAGGGAAAGCAACATTCAGAAGTCTATGTACTCCAGGTGAAAGAGGGATCATTTCCATCCTGCATTCCAGAAGATGAATATTACTAGCTACTGGTCAGATATACTGGTTAAACACATCTAGTGCATCCAGTAGTAAACATGTCCGAACGGGGTACAGATATCTAAACTCACAGGGAGAAATGGGTTGGACAAGTCTGAAATAAGTAAAAAAACCTGCAGAACAGAAAAACATTTTGAAAAGTAAATTACAGATCAAGACAAACTGGAAGCAGACTAAACCACATTATGAGTTTACCAAGAACTATCCTGATTGCTTCCAGCATAAGGAGCACTTTTCACCACTCACTCTGGTTGAGCAATACCTCACTCTGCCTACCACTGGCACTGAAACTCCTCTGATCACTTAGTGAAGCAGTTCAGCTCACTTAACTGGCACATAACTCCTTTTCTAGAGGGTGAGGAGAAAAATTAAGCTTTCTGAGAGTTTAGCAAATAAAGCCAGCTGGTTCTTCGGCAAGATATATCAGAGCTGAAGTAAGCAGCAAGAGTTGCAACTACAAAAGGAAAGCAAAGCAGGATGCCACCATTTCCTAGCCACAAACCTGAGATAAAACAACTGATTTTGGGGCTGGGGTAGGGGGTGGGGGGAGGCAAACCAGATCTAATCTTGCTGGGTTTCAATACAATGTTTGATATGCAAAATTAGTTCAAAGGAAAAATAGCCCAAGAGTTAACAGTCAGATAACGAAGAGGCAGCAGTGGTTGCAGTTTAGCTCAAGAAGCTGGTTTCAAAAGCACAAACAGGTAGAGGAAGGAGGAATCCTTTCATCACTGCATGCAGAGCTCTTCAGGTTGTTCTTACAATGGTGGCTGTTATTTTGCCTCAGGCAAGTCTCCAGGTGACAAGAGAGGAGATGCTCATAAAGGCAACTGGCAAACCAGGAAGATGTGTAGCTTTTTTTTTTTTTAGCCAGGATGGTATTTCTGTAGCTGCTACAGGAGCTGAGGGAAAAAGAGTAAGTGTTCAGGGAGTCCCTGAGAGAGCCTATCTGTCTTTAAATGGGTATGCTAAACGAAGGGGCTGGGCTAGCTTTACAGTGCCTTTTAGTTAATGCTGTGTCTATGCACTCTGAAACATCTTAACCATCTGGTTTTGAACCATTTACCTCAAGAGAATGCAACCTTAATAACCCTGGAGTACATCATTGCATCTGTTCTATGGATTTTTTTTTTTTCTTTACCTCCTATACTCTACCATACATGTCTATTGTGCAACATGTGGTGTTTAACTCTACTGCTGAAAAATTGTGGGCAGAGGGTAGAAGAAAAGTCACAGGAAAAAATAAAAGAACAAAGAGTGGGACTGAGATGTCTATCTCCAATATAACTGTACAGTATCACCAGGTTTCTTAAGAGCAGGTCCAGTACAAAGTGAGCAGTCCTCCCACAACACTGAAGTTTGTTAACTCATACCGTTCTTGACTGCAGAGAAAAATCACATCACAGACAGTTTTTTCTCACCCACCTGCAGCCCAGGGAAGCAGAGATCAGGCAGAGTTGTGTCCCATTGCAGCAAGGGCCAGAATATCCCACTGGAGATGCATTACTACCCTCTGGGATCTTCCCTTCCTAATGACTGGGAGAAGCAGCCAGATACAATGTTTTAACTGAGGAATATAGGAAGTTATGAATATTTTGAATAAATAAAAAGATTTTTTTAAGAGCATCTGTTTACTCCCTAGCAGAAGTCAAATAGCATAACCTCTTGTATCAATATCCATGTAACCAGCCTTTGAACCCCCAAAACCTTGGCTGTGTTCCACACATAGCAAGCACAGCTAGGGTACAAAAAGTTTTGCAAACCAGTAATATAGAGCAAGTTCCCTCTGTGAAAGGGAGCTAATAGAGCCCAACCAGACATGGGCAGAGGAGAGAAAGCCTGCAAAGCAAAAACCTTCAACAGACCTGCCTGTTTGAGCATCCTGCAATAGCATATCAGGGCCAGAGCAGATATTTACTCACAGTGGCCAGAACTCTCCCAACTCCAGAACAAGCAAAAGATGACTTAGTAGTTTCACCTTGCAGCCTGATCAGGCAGTCATACTTAGAGCACTATGCTGCTAAGCAGGATGAACAAGGACACAGACCATTTCAACCAATAATTAAGTGGGCTCTGAAAATAGTATTGATTTTTCTATACACTAAGTATAATTGATGGAAAAATATCCTAGCTATATCTAAGGTGTTTTTTTTAAACAATGTAGCCAAATACATTATTATAAAATACTTGCTTGTAGCTGTAATATTTATTTGAAGTACTTCTTTTAAGCTTCTCCAAAACACTCAGGACAAGCAAAGTTCTCTCTAAGCCTGTCAGCAGTCGTGCTTTGTCTTTTGTACTGTCAGTAAACAAATTTTTTAACAACATTAGATGATGTAGCCTCCCCAGCTTACATTAAAACAGTAAAAGTCCACAGGATGCAAAGCTATCTACAGGAAATTTTGCACCTACTACATTCTGTGGCCAACCTTACATACAGTACAGCAGCTGCAGAAGGAAACACAGCAACATTACCCTGCAGGAGCACCAGGGATGAAAAATACCTTGCCCAAATGTTGCTGAAAAGCAAAGAAAAAAACCCAAATAACCAAACCACCACAACAAAAACCCAACCGAAAATCCCCACAAACACAAATGACTTGCTCCTCAGTGTAACACGACTTTAGACTGAGCTCCAACCTCAGACTACTGCTACTACTTTAACTAACAATCCTTCAAATTAGCTCCATTTTCACAAAACCAACCAAAAACTTCAGGCAGTCTGGGAAACAAACAAACAAACAAACCAACCCCAAAACCACTGACATCAAGAGTGAACAAGAACCAACTCAAAGGATAACAAACCCCACTCTCTGTACCTTTGCTTAGGCAAGGCCATCTGCAGTGTCTGCTCCCCCTCCCTAACCTCCAAGCTCCTCTATTTGCTGTCAGTTGTTATTCAAGTCTTTCAGCTCATGCCTGGCACCAAACTCTTCCCACCTGCACACTGCTTCCCTCACTATTCAGAGGCCACACCATTTTTCATTGACTGCTTACTCAATAAGAGGAAAAATATCAGAATATGGCCTAAAGCAAACAGAGAGTAATTGAGTACTTACTCTTCATCTTGTTTACTAATGCTTATTGTGATGATTTCTGTTACATATTCATGAAATATTAGGCAGTGATAATGCACATATTGTACTAACCAGTCCATAAAGACATTACATGAAAACATCTTTACAGGGGGGAAAAAAAAGAAACAACAAAGGCTGCTGAAAAATCTTTGTCCTGGTTGGCACACTATCAGTGCCAAATTTCAAAGCATCAAGAATTGCTTAAATTCCCAGCTGTTAGAGCAGAAAAGCACATGAGACAAGCAGAAGATTAATAAAAGTTAGAATAGAAGAACATAAAAGAGAAAATGCAAAGTCAGAACGTTGGATGTGCCAATATGAACAAAATTAGAGTAATAATTTGGATAGGTTATAGGCCAGAGATAAAAGCCTGATAAATTCCCAGAAAACCAGATTACAGAGAAAGCTATTTGAAATTAAAAAGCAGCATAAATCAAAACTGGGTGAATGACATCTGGATAATATTACTGGCCTGATAAAATTAACTTTTCGTTAGTAGAGTAGTGTGGTAATAAAAAGAGATACAGTAACTCTAAAGTAATTGTATAGCTATAAACAAAACAACTAACTGATCAGCCTAATGTGAATTTCTTCCTTTATTTGATCTGTTTATTATTGCTATAATGCTTTTTAAAAATATTAAGACATTGTTCAGAAATCATTTCAGATCTGATGGAAATGTACTTATGCCTAGGTCAATGTTGAAATGTTTTGCCTAAGACAATTCAGCTGAATATTGCATTATTTTACTCTAGAATTGTTTTGCATGAAATACCAGTGTATTCCAAGTCACAGTTCCTTACAGCCAGGTTTGCAAGAACTGTGGCTTTTATGAATTATAGAGAATGTGAATAATCAGCAAATTTGGCTGTAATAAATATAAATATTTGCATCCCCAACCATTTTCATTTATTCATATTAGAACAGTCTCACATATTTTATCCATTCAACCAATGCCAACCACATACTTCAGACTCTGAATATGAAACAACCATAACTGTTCTTCAAACCTTCAGTAGTCTGTGAATCATTTGCAAATTATTATCAGAGAATAAATATATGATAACTGATTGTGGAATGTTCAGACAGAATTCACAAGCATAAAAAAATAGGCCTAATTTGTCATTATCAATTATTTCCACCAATATATTCTGTCAGCTTTAGTCAATATGAAGCAGTAATAGTAGTAAGAACAAGATTTCTAATATTGTTTGATTCCCATGCAAATCACACTGATGCCAAAATGCTACAGCTTTCCATTCATTTCTGATCCAGCTTTTTGATACAGTGGAAAAAGGTCAGAATAATTCTGTGGTGTCGAGGAACAGATCACTGTGGACATTCACCCTTTTAGGGGAAGGACAACTGATTATCAAGCTGATCTACAGCATGTAGTTACCTCAAACTGAGTCACAGTTTGCTGCCAAGGCTCCAAAGATTACAAAAGAGGAATGCAATAACTCTGAATATGAGTTTATTTTTGTTTTTACAGGAAGCATTTTCATCAGTTAGCTGTTAATGTTTAAATAACATAATCGGGGCGGGGAGGGAACTTCTTTCGTAGTTGATCTTCATTCATCTGGCTTTTTTCTTCATGAAATAGTTCTTTTGGAATCTCATTAAGTCACATGAAGGACAACACCAAGTTGTTATGGCAACTGAAATTTTGAAAGTAAATTAATTTTGCCACAAGGTGTTCTTAAGACCAGGTAAGGATGGCCTTGAATAATAATAGCTATTCTGTCTCAAACTTTAACACTGGAATTTACTTAAGCCGACACTTTTTTATTAGTACATCAACAACCTCAAGAACAAGTGGAAAAGAAATATTTCAGTTTTGTTATAAAAGTCTTAAATTAGGCTTTCTGGCTAGCAATATCACCTTTTAATAGCAGATTCTATGTTTGATGCTCAAGCAGTTTGTAGTGTGCCTAATAAATGCAGACAAGAGCAGTTTCCCAAACTGGCATAAATCTAGAGCAACTCTACTGATTTCATTGTGTGTGTAAATGCATGAACGAGGAAAAAACCCAAGCAAACCCCTAATATTTGGAGGATTTTATCCTGTAGTATAAAAAAGGTCCCCAGTCCTTGATCTATTCCAGAGTGATGTCTGCTGTATTCACCTTGTGACATTACTCTGGACCTCTCTTTTTTGGATAATGTAATACTTTCTCCGAGCATTATGCTCTTGAAACTACTGGAATAAAGTGAGGACAGAAATGTAATCACAGTTAAGAATGCAGTTAATGTAACAGGCCTTTTGTAAATTTAATTTTGTAGGACATCTGAGCCTGTCAACAAACAGTAACTCTCTTCAGAGGTAAGTGATATTTCTGAGTGCAGTGTTTCTACCCAGTGGACATGCCACCAGAGCTTGCCTCTCAGAGCCAGGCTCTCTTCTGCAAGCTGATCTCACAAACATTCTCTCTGGCAAAAAGTAGGTGAGGTTTCACACTGCATAGCAGTCCTGGTTTGATGCACTCATGCTCCCTGCCTCTTATTTATGCCATTTGGTGATGACAGAGCTTGCCAGCAATGGGATCATGAAACAGAACCTCCAAAATGTAATTTTTTGATCAGTTTTTGTCATATTTTTAAAAAGTGAGGCTGATCTCTTGATTAGCCTGCTGTGTAACTGTTAGAGGTATTACAGAAAGCACTGACCTGCCTCTCAAAGGTCAGAGAAGTGTCTTCAGAGCCTTGTCTCTCTTTGAATACATGAGACAACTAGGCACCTCCCAACAGCAATTATGAATGATACATTATTCAACTGATACTTCAATCAAGAGCTCCAAATCATCTCTTAAAAGCACTAATTTCCTTTCAATAAACATACAAAGACATTGCCAAAACTTCTAGAGAGCAAATCTCCCTTCCTCCTCTCTGCTTATCAATTCCACTTTGAGGTGTATAGCTCTCCTGGGAGTGTTGCAGGGGCAACACTGAGACACTGTGACAGTGGACAGAAAGTATTATGGGATATGTTGACATTGCCATTTGGGATTAGGCCTGAAGATGTCTCTCAGCCCATCTATTTGAATGACCAGTCTTGGTTCCACAGAGTGACAAAGATCTGCCAGATACAGGAATCCACATCCAGATGAAGAAAGGTTTTTCCATCCTGCCTTGCAAATGCTGAGATACACAATGGAGAGAATGCTTCAAATCAGTGAAGATACAGGTCTCCCACATAATTAGGAAAAAGGATGGCACTGTGTCTCTTCCACCCTGGAATAGTCTGATATGGGTTCTCTCTACCTTCCTCAGGTGTACTATTTATACCTAACTTTGGCCTCTTAGGTTTTAATTATTTTTCCTTCCTGACAGGCTGAATAATTTAGCATCTAGGTTTTTTTACTTTTCTTTTTGTCTTCTTCTGAAACCCTGGAAACTAGCCACAGTTGGAAATAGGCTGTAAATCCATGTCCTGGTGTTCTTATTGACATTAGATACTCTCAGATCTTCGAATTAAAGCAATCACCAGGAAAGAATCACCAGGATTAAAGCAATCACCAGGAAAGGAGAGAATGTCTCAGTCAGGTCAGATAGGTGGAGATTACTGCTTTTCTCTTTGAGCCTCCTTTGTAGCATCTCCAGGAAGGTTTATTTAAGAAAACATTTACTGGCAAGTCTCTTAATTCTGCCTCATCTTCTGTGGCAAATGATAGTTGTGGATTTTCATAGAACCATAGAATGTTAGGGGTTCAAGGGCCCTAGAAAGATCATCTAGTGCAACCCCCCTGCCAGAGCAGGAGCACCTAGACCAGCTCACACAGCAATGTGTCCAGGCAGCTCTGCAATGGCTCCAGACAAGGAGACTCCACAGCCTCCTGGGCAGCCTGGGCCAGTGCTCTGGCACCTGCACTGCAAAGAAGTTTTTCTTTTACCTCAGGGCTAATGTTTCCTATTAGCTGCTGGTGAATATTTTGAAGTCTATGCTGTTGATGTAGAGGATCCTTCTAAAGTAGACATTTACTGAAACCATTTCTCCCCATTCCATGGAAGCAGACTCAGTGATAAGTAAGGATTTATCCAGTCCAATGCTCATATGTCCCATCTGATGATAGAAAAGTGTCTAATATCACTCCAAGTTAGTATTTTAGACAATGATATAAATCCAGACTGAAGTCAACTTTGGATTTGCAAAGTTAAAAGCGAGACTAACAGCCACAGTAGAAAGCAAGCACTGATGTCTCACCTTAGGTGGAATTTTGCTCCATAACAGTGATTCACAGATCTCCTACTGAGTCACTGAGGGATCTCATCACTGGTGCAAGCATACTTCCCCCAGTGCTTGTTTAGGCAGTCAGTGTGGCAGTGACTAATTTCCTTTGTGAGTCTGGATCTCCCTGCTGTCAGTAAGGAATTGTGAAAACACAGCAAAATTACAGGAGTTAACTTGTACAGATCATGAGTACTAAATGCAAAAGACTGAACTCCACAGAAAGCAGTTACCTGGGGAAGATCCAGTCCCATTTTACCACAGGAAGAAAAATCTATCAAAAAAAAACAAACCACCAACAAAATTATATGGGAGAGAATTTATTACATGTTTTAAGCAGGAAGTAATAAAGTAAACAATATAAATAGAGCAGATAAGCAAATGATAGTCTCAGATTAATCATGACACTTTAGCAAATCACATTAGACAGCTGTTTTCACCTTGAAGTAACTGTGAGTTTTAAAAGCCTGGCTCTCAAGCACTCAAGTTTTATTGACAGTGAATGGGACTTGGACTTTTAGATTACTCAGGATTTCTCAGAAATTCCACCCACCATGCTTGCCTTTGGAAAAGGTTTAAAGGTTTGCATAAAGCCCTGTAAGTCAAGGAAAAGTCAGAGTAACTGATACGGAACTTCAGCACATAGGAAGAGAAAGATTAGATGTCCCCAAAGGAAGACACTTAGAGGAAAAACTTAGTGTATAAATACACTCAAAAACCTCTTAAGACATATATTTAACTGTGATGTTACAATTAAACTCATGTAACTTAGCTTTATGCCTGTAAACTGCATGTTCAACACTCAGGCATGAGAGGAGAAAGGCTAGTCAGTGCATTGCTTTCATTTTCTCTGGCATTCTTGGAAGTAAGCTCTTTCAGATCCAGTTTCATTCTTCCTAAATCCAGCAACTTAATGGGCTTCCTACATATGCAGTCTTGCCTCTGTAGTTTCTCCCTAACATTAAGAGAGAGAGAGGGTTAATTGCCCATCTCCATCTTTTCCATTTGCTATAAAAGCAAATGGCTATATAGTGTAGGTGCCCTATGCTCCTCTGATAGGTTCTGCAAATAAGGACCTGCAGGTATGCTGGATCAGTTCATGCTGAAGTTGAATATATAATGAAATGTGTTATTATTTCATAAGAACTCCCTTTTGGAAGTCACTACTCCAAGAATTTCACTCTATTCCAGTTATCTGACATAGCAAATATGGTACTTTTTTCATATACTTAATAGTTTACTAGAAAACCTAAAAACATCTCTCTCAGTGGAGTGGAAAAACAGAGAAATTTGGAAGTCCCACTGCAAGACTCAACATAAGGGACTTCTGTAAGTAAAATAAACACAGTTGCATATCCCTTTGAAGTAAAACACACTGCAACAACTAATTTCAAATGATGATTTAACAGGCATTAATATAAACCAATCTTTTAATAGTCAATATCTACTCTTAACTTGTTTAGCTACTGAAATATTTTCCTCTGGGATGAATGTAATTGCACTTTATGACCTAATGTTATCCAACATCTTTTATACACTACCTGCTCCACACTGATGTTGAAATATCTGTAAGTTTGCATTAAAAGACCTGAATATGGCCTTGCACATGGTTTTCTAATGACATAATACTTTCAGTTATCTTTGGCTTTCCATGGCTGGGTGTTTTATGTTCCTTCAATGTCCTACAGTTCAAGTGTCTATGAGATTTTTACTTTGTCAATTAAATCCCTTTCTTATGTTCATAAATGTGATATATATGATACACCAAAGATTATAAGCCACAAGGAGGATTTCTTTATTCAGTACAGGACATGACTTTTTGAAAGAAAATGGTTTGAACCTGAAACAGTGTCCTTGTTTTGGCTGGGATAGAGTTAATTTTCTTCCTAGTAGCTGGTATAGTGCTGTGGTTTGGATTTAGTGTGAGAATAATGGTGATAACACACTGATGTTTTTAGTTGCTGCTAAGTAGTATTTATATTAAGTCAAGGATTTTTCAGCTTCTCTTGGTGCCCTGCCAGTGAGAAGGCTGGAGAGCCATGAGAAGCTGGGAGGAGACACAGCCAGGACAGCTAATCCAAACTGCTCAAAGGAATATTCCATACTGTATGATGTCATGCCCAGTACATGAACTGCAGGGAATGCTGGCCCGAGGCCATTATTCGGGGAGTTGACTGAACATTGGCTGGTGAGAGGTGAGCAGTTCTATTGTGCATCACATGTTTTGTGTAATTTAGTTCTTTGATATTATTATTGTGACACTATAATTATCATTATTCTAATCATTATTATTTTCTTCTTTTTCTGCCCTATCAAACTGTCTTTGTCTCAACCCATGAGTTTTACTTTGGTTTTGGTTCTCTCCTCATCCCACTGGGGAGGAGTGAGTGAGCAGCTGCATGGTGCCCAGTCACCAGCTGGGGTTAAACCACAGCAGGGAGTCTCTGCATTATAATGCATTGGTCATAAGAGGTTTTAGCATCTGCATGCCTCTCTTTGTTGTTTATTCCACATACACAATCTTTCTAAATAAAGAGTTTATTAGATTTAGACTTCAAGCAGTATGCATGCAAGGAAACATCTTAGGAGCTGTAAAGATCAGGTTGCAGAATTAAAAATCATAAGGTTAAGTTAGATGCCAGGCATTTATTCTATACTGTGTGCAGGGATGTCAAGATCTTCCACAGGGGCTCACAGCTGCTAATACACTGAGTCAGACTGCTTGAAGGCCTGAAAAAAAGAATGTATTTCATAAACTATTTCCTGCTTGGAACTAGTGTTTGTCTGATAGTTGCTGCTGGCTATCTGTGAGATCCTGGGATGCAAAGTAGTGGCAGGGCTTAGTTATCATTTTTCTCAGCACTCTACTGGCAGAAGTGTTGCAAAAGTGGCAAGAATACTTGCCAAGAAAAAAAATAAAATAATAAAAGCAACTCCTCCAGCTGAGTCTCTAAATTAAGAGATTAAATGAATGTTCTTCCTGCTCACCCCAGCTTTTGACGGTCTGAAACACAGGAGCCAGGGACCCAGGACGTCAGGCAGAAGGGAGTCTGGCTTTCCCCTGGCAGCTGATGTCCTCAGGATCCTTTCAGAAGCTAACACTCCCTGGATGTGCACCACTGTTTTTCCTCAGCACCACAAATATTGACACCTAGAGATTTCTTACACTTCTCTATACAGAATTCTTGATTTCCCCCTAAAGGGCACTTCAGGGTGTATCTGAACCATAGTGTCTGTCAGGACTGCAGCCTGCTTAGACCTCTTCAAATGGCTTCAAACTCGCTGCCTCAGAACATGGAGCTACAGCAGTAGTAGGTGACTGTGTGTGGGTTGTGAAATGATCCAGGGAGAAAAGCAGATAATAAGGGAGTTAGTCTACTCTAAACCCAGATTTACAGTACCTGACCCACTAGTGTAAACATAGGTTCCAAGAGGGCTGCTCAAAGCTGAGGTTGGTCCTAGACACCTGCATGAAGTTTGGGACATCTCCTGATCTGCTAGGCTTTACTCCTACAGATATGCCTAACCTAACACTCTTGTGCAGAGGACAGTAAGATTCCCTGTGCCTCTTATGAGATTAGATAATAAGATTCTGAAGTTAGGTAGATAAAAAGGAAATTGGGAAGAAAATAATTAAAAACAGGAAGCAGAACACCAGGGAACCAGAAGGATCACAATTATAAATAAGTGCAGGTGTAGCCAGGGAGACAGCACTTCAGAGAAAGCTATCATATTCGTTTAATAAAACTACAGAACAGAGAATATAGGACCTGCTGCATTATTTGAAATAACAGAGGGCCTGTTTTGCTCATCTGGAAGAAGCTGGGAAGTTCTTGACAAGAGCAGAAAAACAAAGATATGACTAGAAATAGCTTTTTTACTTTCTTCTTAATCCTCATCTAATTGGTATAATTTACATGGAAATGATATCCATGCTTTATAAAATGATGGCAGAAGCTATGCCATTTTATCAGGATGTAGAACACATATCTGTTGAGCACTCCACAACACCTAATATAATATATAATATAATAATATAATATAATATATAATATAATAATATATGGGACAGTACACTACCAAAGACACTTCAGCCTGCTTTCTCAACCTGGAAAAGATGTACTAAATCACAATTGATTTATGTTAGCTGAAGTGTCAGCCCTTTAGAAGGGAAGAGAATAACAGGGTAATTAATGGCCCCATCTGTGGGTTCTGCCTATTAATTGATGGTACCTTTCACATCACAAGAATTTTTCATTTTGGGTGCTCTCATACTAACACTCTTTAATTAGAAAATGGAAAGATGGAATCTTCTGGTTTATTATGAGCTAAATTAATTCAGAAAGTTGGTTTGCTTGGATTTCTTTGTGAGGTCCCCCTCTTGTAAAATGTGTTTCTAGGACTGGTGGAACCACAGGTGGAGCTTTTGATGCTCTGCCCACTAAAGAATGCTTCTAATGTACACCAGAAAACAAACTTTGTAGAAAATGCAAGGTCCTATGTGTTAGAAATTCAAGATTTTTAAGTCTTTTCAGTTGTTCAATAATTATCTACCTTGAAAGAATCTGTGAATTGTTGGAAGTTGTTGCTTGATTAAATAATTGACTACTACCATTTAATTTTAAGGTAGTCACACTGGAAGCAATCAAATACACTTCATGTAGGGAGATGGAAAGAAGGCAGGAAAAGAAGAATAAGACAAAAAAAAACAAAAAGAAAACAAAAACCACCACAAAATGTTTAGTCTTAGTATTTCACACAAGACTACTGCCTATGGGAGCATTGTAAGGAAGTTTTTGTAGGTAGTGGAAATGTCTTACCCTCTATTTACCACTGGGAAAGCTAAGGACTTTATATATATGTGTGTGTATACATATAAAACAAATAACTTATATTTTACCAGTATCATTCAAACTCTTGGACTTCAAAGTGATTGTTCCTTTCTGGATTACTGTTCCTCTCCTTCAAATAAGATACTCTTAAAAGCATCTTTTCATAAGAGGGTACAAGGAACTTGTAAAATGAATGAAAACAAATGATATTTGGAATAAAGCTCTATTATGTGCAGATGGTGTCCTTTTGTTGATGAAAAGGCCGTGAAGAATATATGGCTTTATAAAATTGTATTTTATGGTAATTCATTAAGCAACCATAATAAAAAATGTTTCCTTTTAATTTTCTTTTTGTTAGCTGCCTTAACAGAGAAATGGGAGTGTCAGCTAAAGAATAAATGAAGTCAGAGAAATAAAAGTTAACTCAATAGCTTAATGTGGTACAATGATACAAATACAGAAACATCTGAAGGAATATATTGAACTTCTATTAAAGAACAATGTGTCTGACAGAGCAACTGATTTGAGGTTTTTTTTGGCCAGGATGATATACATTTGTTGTAACATGTGAATAAGAATTAAACAACAACTATAAAGAGAAATCAAAACCGCAATGACCAACACTGAGTTTATTTAATCATTAATATACTAGATATTGGCCAGAGGAGCAAAATAATGGTTTAATAGAAGGAGAATTTTAGACTTAGATTATAAACAGTTCACAACAATGAAAGGAAGAACAGCATGTTAAGAAACAGAAAAGTGTTGAAAGTATCCCTCTGTGTTGCAAACAGCAGTTTTGTGCTGAGCTCAGTTAGACTGAGTTTGCAGGTCTATTGTGTTTTCTAATCTATTATTTATATGGGATTCATTTTAAATGTTCAGTTTTTCTTCCCCTTGGGCTTCCCTCATCTAAATTAGATCTGTGTCACATATCTTTTTAAAGTCTCTACTGCAACATGGAAATAACTTTTTCTTTTTCCCGTGAGAGAAATTAAAATAATTCCCATTTAAGGAAAGTGAAATTAATGTCCCTTCCAGGCCTTTTCATAAAGATATAAGAAAACAGGCCTTTTCAAATCTTGGAGTTCAATTTATATATCAGAACCACACAAGATTTTTGACTTGAATTCACTATTCAGAATCTCCCATCCCTGACCAGTTCAGATATGACTCTTACTCACAGCTCTGTTAAATTTAAGACTGGGAAATAGCTTAACTTCCTAGTCCAGCTTCCTGACTGGCATGGTAACTGGAATATCACCCAAGAGTTTCATCACTGAATAAGGTTATGTAGAGCATAAATTAAGACAAGGGCTAATCTTGTTTGCTCTGAGACAAGTACATCCTTTCAGAGGTCCAGGTATACACTCGTTACACTTTTCCTTAAGACTTAAAGAGATTTAATGAATGTTTGTATAGATCCCATCTTGGTATTTTGCATAGTATGAGGAAAGGCACACTCAAGATTGTCCTATGGGAAATAATAAGGAACAATGGACCAGGAAAAAAAATAAGTAAATGTCTAATATCTCTACAGGAAGTTATTCTTTCTCACATTTTGCAGCCCTGGAAGGGGTGATGCTCCTTCTTAACAAGGTCACTGCTGTGACTTGACTATTTCCAGTGACTCTTCAGTAATACAGAAAATGGGAAACAACTGGAGCTACACAGGCAATCTACAGAGAATATTAATGAGCATATTACTGAATAGGCAAAAGGTATGCCTAGGACTCCATTTTATGAGGCCAGGGCAGTCATGGAAGAGGATCCATGTTGACATTTGTAAGCAATCTCTTTTGTCTGAAGGAGTCAAATGTTAGACACAGGTAATGGCCTTTTAGGAAGACCAGATTAAGCATCCCTCAAGACTGAACATTTAGAGGTCTCCATGCATACTCTTTCTTGTTCTCTGTTACACTCACTTTTGTTCTTTCCCTCTCAGCAGGACAGGGAGTATCATGGAGTTGACTGAAAATGCAAACAATATCCTCTAATGGCAGGTGATGTTGCTGTAACCATTAATACCTTACAATACCCAGATATCCCAGAGCAGAGAGCAGGAGCAGTGACCTTGCTCCCGCTCAGCAGCAAAGAGCTGCTGTGTTTGTTACCCTTTCCCATCTGCTCCCATCTAGATATGTGTAGCAAACAGCACCCTGTGAGATTTGCATCTCATTCAGGGTGTTCAGATCTTAAATAAACATTCCAAATGAGGTTGCACTTTAGATTTCAACATAAAGATGGAAGATTGTATCCCCTTAGTGACAGTAGCAGGGGCCTCCTTTCTAGTTTATATTCCTTCTCTTATACTAATTGAAGGAAAATCTGGGTGCCTTCCAGAAGAGCAATAAGCAATGGAATTAATACTTGTCATGTTCTCATCCTCTCCACAGGGAGAAATCTGTGTGTGAGGAATGGCCTGTCTGAATTTTTTAGAACTATTTATACATGGACTGGTATCCAAGCACACAAACATGTATTTGTTTTTCTCTTAAGGGAGACAAGGTCAAAAAGACACTTGAGATAATTACAATGCAAAGAGATGAAACTGACACGGATCCTTGTGTGCCTCTGAAAGTTTTTCTAATGCTTGGGGATGAGTCTCCTGGAGCATCCTTCAATGAAAAACACGCTACAGAAAAAACATATTTGGAAGTGCCCAGAAGATCCAGTCTGCATGTGCTGCATGGCTGCTGTGCCAGCTGCAATTACTTCACCTTTTGAAATAGCTCTCTCAGTAGGAAGTTGACTTTTACAAGCACAGGCCTTCCATGCTATTAGGACTACCAGACATCATAGAATCACAGAATGTTAGGGGTTGGAAAGGACCTAGAAAGATCATTTAGTCCAACCCCCCTGCCAGAGCAGGATCACCTAGATGAGGTCACACAGGAATATGTCCAGGGAGATCTGGAATGTCTCCAGAGAAGGAGGCTCCACAGCCTCCTGGGAGCCTGGTCCAGTGCTCTGTCACCCTCACTGTAAAGAAGTTTCTCCTCATGTTAATACTAAACCTCCTGTGGTCCAACTTGCTCCCATTCCCTCTTGTCCTAACATTGGATGCCATTGAGAAGAGCCTGGCTCCCTCCTCCTGACATTCACTCTTAACATATTTGTAGACGTTAATGAGATCTCCTCTCAGTCTCCTCTTGTCCAGGCTGCAGAGACCCAGCTCTCTCAGCCTGTCCTCCTAGGGCACATGCTCCACTCCTTTCAGGATCTTGCTGGCCCTGTGCTGGACTCTCTCCAGCAGCTCCTTATCCTTCTGGAGCTGAGGGGCCCAGAACTGGACACAGGATTCCAGGTGGGGCCTCCCCAGGGCAGAGCAGAGGGGGAAATCACACATAATAAGGGATTCCCACATAATAAGGGATTTCCCATATTGCAGTTGGAAGACCAACATCTCTTACTGATCCTTTGCAAATCCAAGCAGTGGCAGACAGGAGCAATGCAGGTCACTGTGCCATGAGGGTGGCTGTGGGCATGACAGCTTAGTCTCCTCCCCAGCAGCAGGACAATGTTAATAGAGAGCAGCAGTCTCAGCTGCTAAGGTCTATTGATGGTGGGAGCTCATAAAAAACCTTGGCTTGGCTTAGTCATGCCCAAGAATATGTGACCACTTTTAAATATCTGAATTTCCATACCTGAAAAATAGCTGAAGGTCATTTTTATATTACAGCAACAAATGGCTGAAAAATGGTATCTTTTTAAAAAACAGAAAGCCACTTTTGGCCGAAGACCAAACATGGGAAATTTCATGCCAAAGGGAAAATTTTCTGGAGATTTATTATACAGCATGGCCAACTTTTGTGTTTCTTTATTACAGTTTGTCTAATATTAATATTTTCCTTAAATCCTTAGATTGACAAGTGAAAAATTCTGCTTTAATTTTTTAAAAGAAGTTTGTATTTGTTGCATAAACAGAAAACATCATCAGAGTAGATAAAGCCCAAGTATTGTTATGTGAAAATCATTCACGCATTTTCAATTTCAGTTTGATCTGAAAGCTGACATTAAATATTTTTTACTGCAATGGAATGAAAAAATAAGGGCTATAAAATGAAGTCTCAAAAGCCAGAGAAATGTAAGTTACCTCTCATTCCTTTCTTCTAGACTTGCTTTATTTCTAAAGTCAAAACATGAAGACAATGCAACTGCTGTTCCTGCACCATAACTGTAGTGCTCAAAATCTATGGAGGAGACAAAACAAGCCTTTTGGTTTTTATATTCCAGATCATCTAAGCCATAACAGGAAAAACATAACATTTTACCTGCTGGATGCCTTACATCTTGCTGCTGGGGGTTTTACAAAATAAGCTTTGTCTGGAAACCATTGCACTCTACATGCTTTGGGGATAGATATTCTAAATCATGAAAAATAGTGCACCCTAAATGAGATTGTTTTCAAGTCATTATTTCTTGTGCCTTATTCACACAAGTATTTAACTTTTGAAATCAGATGGGATGTAAAAACCTTTTCTCCCACAAATGTAATTGAAGCTTACCAATTTGGCCTTTTTTGTAGAGCCACTAAGTGTTCAATAAACTGAACAACAAATGCTATTCCTATTAAGTGGCTAATAAAGTCTGATTTATGTACTCATGTTAATAATAATCTGCTTGTGGAGTATGCATACGTCCCTATTAGCAACTTAGAACATAATTTCCAACAATATTGCATTGTTTTAAAGAACTAATAGCCTGACTGTGGTCTAGACTTTACTGGTAAATGGATAGAGTGATCAGTGGCTTAATTAGCACAAACATCATCTATTTCACTACTTAAAAGCTGCAGAGTAAGAGGAAGCTCCAGAGATTTTTTTTCCACTGTAATGTAAGTTAAAACCAAACATGGAGGGATTTGTATACAGAAGATTTACCTGTATTTCCTTTTCTTTAAAGAAGTATTCAACAAGGAGATTCTATATAAATTACTCTGAAACTGCTTTGAGAAATATACTCAGAAGTGGAGAGCCACTAGAAAAATATTTGACTATGCTGTCAAAACAGAGAAATTAAGCCTTAAAATCCCTGCTTATGGGGAAGGCAGTCTGATCTTCGTGATGAGTTCTGAGGTTAGAGGACAATGAATGGCTTCTCAAGCAAATGGTGAATATTGTGTGGTTCCACAGGCAGCAAACACCCTTACCAGCTCCCACTGGGCAGGATGCAACTGCTCTGCTCTTGTGGGCAGGCAGAGGACAAGCAGTGTTTTAAAGTGAGCCCACAGCAGAGATGTGGCTTCACTAGCAAGGACTGGTACAACTTTTCTCAGTACAGTGTAAACTCATGCCATCTGACAGAACCTAAGCCATGTCTTTGTCTTGGCCTTTGACTGGTATTATTATTTATAGTTGTCTATTCTATTCTAGTTGTATATTCCATTTATTCATGTTTGTCTTTTGTCTTTTCCCACATGGTTAGACTTGCCTGTACTTGCAAATCAGCCTGGAAGAAGGTATGCTAGTTCAGACAAGGTTTTATTCAGTTAGACAACCTTAAGCATATAATACTCTGCCAAGTTCCTGTGTGTACATGTGGTGAAAGTCTGACTTAGTTACCTGCAACTTTAACAGTAGTTTGGACCTTCTTTCAGACTCTTGCCATAACAAAACAATTTGTAGTCCGTGAGCATTGGAGTGAATGAAACTTGGATTCCTGAACTTCCTAAATACAAGAATTGCCAAGTTTATCTCTCTTGTTATTGATCAAAAACTTTGGTTGAAATATTTTTCACAAGTGGAAGCAAATTTCTCTTTTGCTTGAGCACCTTTCTATCTGATATAGCAAGAGTTCATGGTCCAGCATTCACATCCAACATGAAGCTCAATAATAAAATCTCATTGCTCTTCTTGGTTATCATATGCTGCCATATTCCCTGAAATTGGCCACTATATTAAGATATTAGGGACCAAACCTCCCTTGCAATCTGCACCTTCTCTTGCAGTTTGGGTTTCAGTTCACTTGTGGGCTTTCTGAGCTGTGGCTAACCCTGAGCAGTCTCCTCTCAGCAGGACTTCTTCCCTAACTTCTGAGGTTTTATTGTCTCCTCCTCATGGCAGAAGTCTCTCCCTCTCTGCTGCCCTGGGTTGCAGTTTCTGTCTGTGACTCTGTCCCTTCTCTCAGCACTCCTGAATTTGGCTGTTTTTCTCTCTTCCTTATGCTCAGTTGGTCCCCACGGACAGCCCAAATCACAGTTTCCACCTGACCTTGGTTTTTTTGTCTTAAAGAAGAATAATGTGTAAAAAAGATGCAGACATATCAAAGAGATCAATTCCTTCCGGGGCCAAAGGAGTTTGCAGTGCTGAGGTGTATGCCAGCAGCATGTTGTGCTTTGGGTCCTGACCTGGTCTGTAATCTCCAAAAGTGTGTGCAAGTTTATATGCAAGGGCTCTGTCTCTGAAAACTCCCAACTGAGTGCAGACAGGAGGCACCAGTTTCCTCCTTAATAGACAACCATGCTTTTGGATATAGACATAACAGTAGCCCACAAAACTTGCATGGTTTGCAGTTTCTAAACCCTGCTGAAATGCTATGCTTGAGTAAGTCTCAACCAAAACATTTTCAAATGACAAGGTCTTTGCAAACTGCTTGCACTACAAGTTCTTTCTATTTTAACAAAACTGTCTTCTGGTAGGAAAGTGTTTCATTTGCAATTTTTAAAGTAACCCCAGTAAACACACTATATACTCTATTTACTCAAATTGATAGTTATTTTATACATCCTGGGACATATCTCTATCATTCCATCTTCTTACACTTTAAAACCAGTTTCTTGTTTTCTATTTCTATTTAAATGAAGGCAAGTTTAAGGACCTTCTGAAGCAAAATTGCTTGACCTTACTATTGATTCAGTCGTCAAAATAGGAGAAATGAAACTAATCATTCATACTGATATTAATCTAACCAGATGTCTTCTCCATGAAGTAGCTTTGATTAACAATTATTTGAAAAATCCCTGTTCACTTCTCTATTGCCTCAATTCCCAGCTTCTTGGGAAATGTGCAGTTTTATTGGCTCGTACATTTTATGGTATATAAGAGAATTATCTTCCCTTTTCCACAGTTTCTAGTTTTATTACTGTAAAGTCGATTTATTACCTGTTAGCATGTTCCTAAAAAGAAGAAAAAAATGTGTCTTTGTAGAGGATATTAAAGCTTTCTTTTACAGGCACCTGTGCTGCAGTTTCTCTTCATGTCCAGCTCCCATTTGAAAATGTACAGAGGAAAACACCTTAGGAAGAACAAAGACTTTGGCAAAAGCATCTCAAAATTGACCAAAGGTGTTACATCATTTAAGAAGGAGTTATGAAAATATTTTTTCATTAAAGTCTCCAAATTAAGAGAATCACCTGTTCTTAGAACAGAAATATTCTGAATTTAAGAAATTTTATAACAGAAAATTCCTCAAGGGAAAGCTTCTTTTGATTTTGTGGCATTTGCTTGTGATGAAATATTTTGGGCTGACTTTCAGTGTAACACATGGAACAGAAATTTCTTATAAGGTCTGAAAGATCCCCTTGGTTTTGGTCATACATAGAGCTTATGCAGGGCTGAATTCTATCCCCATTCCCTCCCATTTTTATTTATTTATTTATTTTTATTATTTGTTTTCTTTTATTCAAAATCAGACAGAATATAGTTCTTCTTAGAAAGCTCTAATGACCTTGAACATTTCTCTGGCAGGATTGCTGAGGTTTTTTTAGTTACATAGTACAGGCTATTAAAATACATATGAACATAAATTTCCAAGAGAAAACTGGTAGGATGGGACCAGGTATTCAGCTGAATATCCTGCTGAATTAGGGAGAGTTAAGCCAGTTTCCACCAGCTGAGGATCTGACCTGCTGGCATTTTGTTTGGGATTACCCACATTTGTCTGGCAGGCAGACACATAGCTTGATTTAACAGCTTCTCATGCTTCTTCTTTCCTTTCTATATTTGTACTGAACATCAGTGGGTTCTTTGAATATTCATACTGAGTTTACATGCCCTTACTTTTCACATTCAGCTTTTGAATAATTGCGTTCTGAGAACTTCAGCAAAGGCAGCACAATAATTTGCAAAGCTGAGGAGCTTTGTGTACTCTGTTACCTTCAGGCCTTAGTCCTTCAGTTCATCATTTCTGAAGCTTTTCTGCTGGCTGAAGGTAAGAGTTGTAGCAGCTTCATGTTGTGACCTGTTTTCTTCTTGTGGAAATTAATCATGCTTCCTATCACTCATATGATAGCTTAGATTTGTTATTTTTTCTGTTAAATATATGTTCTGTGTAATGTCCACCACTATACATAAAAAAACACCTTGGCCTGCCGTGGTAGATCTCAGGTAACCAATTAATATAAGGTTGAACATATGTTTTTGCAAAGGTGTTGTTACAGTATGGGTTACTATGCCTAAAATTTAGGCACTGTTCTCTGGGAATGAAATATTGAGCTGCTAGTTCCCTGGAGGAAGTATAGGTTTTGAGTTTGTGCCAGTCTAGATCTATTTGAGAGTTTCAGTAGGAGGAAGATCTGAAAGGAGTCGAGTATGCCCCAACACAAAGGGGAGATGAAGGGGCTGCATATCTACACACCAGTAAAGGTTACTGGGTCTGGAAAGGGAGGAACTAGAGGTATGGAAATCGTCGTTGTCGTGGCTAGGCTTTGCGAACAAAGCNGAAATTCCTTGGGAGTAAAGAAGACTTCAGTGCAATGATCATTGCTTCTGAGTGTGCACAGGAGGAGTCATAGAAAGAGGATTGCAAGCAGCTGGATGAGATCTACTGAAAGAACTGCTAGAACTGGATGAGATCTTCTCCAGGAGTGCAATGACTTTATGAGGAGGCTGTCATCCCTGGCCACTCATGTTTGTCTCCATCAAGTGTACTAACAACATTGTGGGGCTGACATGGGACACAACTGACTGAATCTAGGTTAAAACCCCTTCCTACGAATAGTCAGTGATATGAAGCTAGGGGACAAATGGCACCTTTCTAAATCTGACTTTATTTCTGAAGGCAACATCTTGTTCAGCTACATTTTACTCTAACCCAAGGAGATATTTAAGTCCCAGGATCGAGTTTAGCAAAAAGAAATAAACTGGTAAGATTTATTCTGACTGCCTGAAAAAGGAGTGAATTTCCTACCTTCTGAAAAGCATTAAACCAGCATTGCCTTCAAGAGTTTCCTGAGGCTTGCTCATTGAAAAGATATTGTGCAATCTTATTCCAAACTCCTACTTGGAATTTTTACACACCTCTCTGCCATCAGCCTCATCAGCTTTTACCACCAGGAACAGAGCATGGTTCAGATGCTTGGGTGGTAATTCAGCATAACTGCTTTCCTGTGTTACAGCCTTGCTGGTATGCACCAGTTTTATGATCTGACCTTGGACCTTTAAGAACTAGTGGTCTAAATATGCCATGGAAAAAGGTGTAATTTTTTGTGCCAGTTGTGCAGTGTGTTGAACATAAAACTGAAGAGTGGTAGGAATAATTGTAGTCAATTCCAACCCTTCAAGAGTAGGAGCAGTGCTAGGAGAGACAACAGCCTGTAGAGAGCAAAAATATTATTTCATATGCCAGTCACAGATTAATTGAGATGGAGCAGAAATAGCTGCAAGCAGATAAGGCACTTGCTATATAGTCTGTGGATACAGCAGTCACTTTTATGTTTACATTGATGAAGCTCATCTCCATGTAGTTATACATCACAAAGCTTTGATTTTGCTGTTTGGAAATCCAAAGATAAAATACCTAGGATGGAGAGATAAGACTAAAGATTGTGAGCCTTCCAAAGACACTGTCTTTGTATGTAATTTGTCTAGATGACTGGTGTACAATGCAGCAAGTAAAACCTTTCATGGCAGAAAAATATGCAAGTCATTTTGTCTCAAAAACTAAACCAGAAATTGATTTAGGGTCTGCTCCAAAGCCTGTGGAATCAGTGAGTTTTTCCATTGATTCCAGTGGGTTCAAACTTTATCTTGCAAGGAAGGCAGTGAAATCTGCAGTAGCAGTGTGATCAATAAGAGTCCCAAATATGCACAGAAGATGTCCATGTGGTAATTACTGTAAGACAAAGGACAGTATAAATGGATATTTTAGTGGATATTGACTAGAAATTCATCTGGTTTCAAGAGGGTGCCAGACTCTTGGAAGAAGTGAAAGAGAAATGGGCAGATACCAGGCTCAAGGCAAGAAGTTTGCTCAGCATCTCTTAGAGTGATCTTCCAAATGGCTCTGAGGCACAGACTATCAAAGAGATGACCACAGAAGAGAGAAAAATTTATATGAGTCTGGAAAAAAGGTGCCTTTTGGGAAGTGTACTCATTTGTGCATGACTCAGCTACACTGCTGACTCCTGACTGACTTCATGACTACGTCAAAACCAAAATGAATGAGTGGCTCCTTGGACCTCCCTGACTCTCACCGTGAATCTTTGCCATGGTTTGGAAAGGACACTGTAGGGCTCTTTTCAACTTCCTTCCCAATCTGTCCTGCTGATGCCAGAGGACTGGCAGTTGTAACAGTGCTAGCTTGCACTTCTCAGATTAAGAAGGATCTTTTCTTAACAGTGTAAACTCTTTGGATGAGGACTATTTGGCCATTTGTGCACCCCCAAAATGCTTTGAGAACACAAAAAATACCATCTGTATGCCTCCTCTCTCATTGGTCAATGATAAACAAGGCACATCCATGTGTGAATGGCTCCTTTTTGTCCTTTAATATCATTTACTGAATTCTGATGAGTAGCTGTGATATCATTTGAGGTGCTTGCTAACCATGCAAGACCAGAGAGATGACTCTACATAGTAAACTACTGGAAAAGGTACTTGAAGAGCAGGTTATTATGAATCTTTTGTTTAAGTCATCCCTTTATGTGAGAAAGGTAATGACATAGGGTTGTTAAAGGCAGGAATCTAACACAATATAATAGCTTCATACAAATATCTTAAGGAATTAGTAATCTGAGTGAAAAGGAAATGTAAATTCCAGCTGACAAAAGATCTTCCATCACTGAATTATCAGCTTGAAACAACCTACACTTTCAGCAATCTTTGAATAACATTTCTTTGTTTGATGATGTACAGATAGTGTGTACAGATAGGCTGCACTGCATGATGTGCTGAAGTACAGCTCTGCAGCCTATTTCAGAGAGATGCTTTGGGATCACTTTTGGGTTACTGTGTCACTAGCAATGCTAGAAGTGCCATACAGTGCTGTAGTGGCCTGGGACACACACTGAGTCTGACAGCATGGCAGGGTTGGGGAGCCTTCCTCCCCACTGCAAGCTGGGAACAGCTCTGGAGGAATTTTAGCGTCCCTCATTCTCAAAGCTTGTCAGTGAAGGAAGTTCCTCAACATCCTCAATTAATTATTCCTGACAATATGTATGTGAGAGTTATTGTGTCTAATGCAGCTGGCATGTGCCAGACTCACTGAGCATGAGTTTCCTAGTTGATATACACACAGGCAGTAACTGAGATGTACTAAACACAACTGTGTCCTACCTGTGTCCTAAGATGTGAGTGTCTCCTGTGTGCATGTCTGAAGATGTCCTACAGTTTACTGTCTTGGCCAGCATAATTTTCATCTTTCCCTAATGAATTTTCTGAATAAAAAAGAAAGAAAGAGAGAGAGAAAGAAAATGAGCAGGGAAAGCAGCAGAATAAGCAGTATGCATGGTATTTCATTTGTACTTTTTGGAATAAGGAAGACTCCAGAGACTCTGAAGCTCTCCCAGTCTAGTCACATGTTTTAAATAACATTATAATGTGACTTTTGAAACCAAACAGAGTTGGAATCTTACTGCACCAAGTTTATGGTAACAAGTATTGTTTGAAAGGTCCAGGTACAGTAAAGATATATACTTGGTAAACTGCAAGGGCTTGAGTGGGTGGGGAAGTGTATTATACAATATAGCTATAATCATAAAGCACAAGATGCACTGAGTTACTTTATGACCTCTTTCTTCTCTGGTGAAGAAAGCCCTAATAAGTCACTTCTGGCTGTGCCAGTCATGAATTATCACTGTCTGCACAAAGGA
Source organism: Bucco capensis (assembly GCA_013396975.1). NCBI lineage: Eukaryota > Metazoa > Chordata > Aves > Piciformes > Bucconidae > Bucco > Bucco capensis. The sequence goes on from VWZO01020727.1 coordinate 174,318, forward strand.
AGATAAATATCGTAACACATCATAGAACATCTCTCCCTTTAAATGCTGTAAATGGATAAAGATATAAAATCCAGGGAGATACAAGGGGAACCTGAAGTCATAAGCAAAAAACTAAGCCAAAGGATAAGAACTGAATTAATGCAGAGTGAATCACTTTGGAAGCAAACCTTTAATATGAAAATTCTCCTGGCCTACTGATGAATGGAGAAAGGAGTAGGAGCACATCTATAGCTGTCCATGGCTAGTGGTGAGCTGTCCCATCACACCTACAAAGGAGATTTTGTGGTGCTGTTGAAGGTTTGCACATACCAAGTCTATTCTCCTTGCCCAAGGTTTTTTACTGTCTTGGCTGAAGAGCTGGTCACCCCTTGGCTGCTCATCCCCCTCCCCCTGGCAAAGTGTCTCCTGCAGAACAGGCACAGGAGATGCTTGCATGAGTAATCCTCAACCTGTTTTACTAGCCCAGGTCTTTTCAAATGAGCTATTTAAACTGTTTAAATATGACTTGTGTTTGCTGAAAGGTATTGGGAGGAGCAGCAGGGACAAACAGCAGGTTTGAGGAGGTAATAAATCGTAGTAGGAACAATGACAAGCATCTGAGGGGACAGTCCCCTTCTCAGCCAGTCAAAGTGCAACTGTGAAGAACATTTGGGCAAATAATTCCTCTTACTTTACTCAGTAGAAGCAATGCTAATGCATATTGCAAAACTGGAACAGAAATAACAGAGGCTCTTAAAAAAAATTAGAAAGTAGAAATAACTGCTATTTCTGATTTCTGTGAAAGTTGCATCTAGTTACTCTCCTGAAACAATAGGAAAGGATCTCATTCATGATCAGAAGCTTGAATGAATATCTGTGTATCAAAAAAAAACAACCCCAAAGCATCAGTAATATGAACTTGCTTACAAATTGGCAAGTTTTGATATTGTGGCAGACAGAAGATTCTCAAATACAGAGAGAAAAACTGGTATGATTGAGAGATTGAGATTAAAATAATATTTAAAGATAGTAGGAGTGAGCTTTAAAATGACACATTACTATTTTAGAAATAAAACGTACTTACAGTTTATCCTGTCCAGCTCTAAACCTGAGCAAACACATGTGGATACAGGATGATCCATTTCCTTGCACATACATAAGTAATACTTCAGCAGGTTGATAATCCATGATTTCTTTAATAAGTTTACACTAAAAACTTCTTAAATAGCTTTAAGATAGCATGTTTCTGTTTTCATAAGGTATCAAGAAAAGTTTGGAGATATCAGTAAAGATTTCCTGACCTTTACCAAATTTTCTGATCTTTAAACCAACAATAAGATAAGAGATATCAAAACCAAATGTACATTACCATGAACATGTGGTTGGCATAATGAAAGATACATCAAAGTTATTTCCATGATGGAAATACCCAGAGGCTGATTTTGCTCTGTTTTGTGCTGGAATCACCACAGGTGTATATCTTAATTTCAATGGCTGGTTTATTTGGAGTATAATGGAAACTGGCACCATGTGGCTCAATCTATTCAAGCAAATGATTTCATCATTATGGTTTAGAAAAAGATCTTCCTGATCTATTAAGAATACTTCACTGTTTGTAAGGACAATTTCAATGACCCAACTCAGGAACTATGTCACCTCTTTAGAAAGTGACTAATTAGGACAAAAAGGAACCTGCTGAGACAGTGATCTCTCACGATTTATGAACCACTATCTACATTTCTCTTTAGATTTACTGCTTCATGTTAAAGCTTAGTTTAGCCAGAGGTAAACTTTAATATGTGTAGTTTTACTAATTTTTAATATCTTATGTTGCTATGTTTTCTTTGTTTCTTAGTTACTTTTTTTACAAGGATTAGGTTCCCTCTTGCCTGTAGAGTCTTTTTGGGCACGTTGCTCTTCTAAATCCAACAGAAGAGTGGCCCGGCTTTGATCAATTGTCTGGAGATATTCTCCCTAAGGATATCCCATAGCTTAGTTGTGGGCACCCTTTGGAAAGTCATGTAGATTTTAACTGTCCTCAGTGCCTAGCATCTGTGTCTTCCCATGCCATGGGTGAGTGTGCAAAACCTCTCAACCATTGTGGACAAACAAGCAGCAGAAGGAGAAGTGTTAATAGAGATAATGAGCATATGTTATTGTTCCTCTTTAGAGTAGAGAAAGATAGCTACTATTTTGGTCAATGGTGTGAGGAGGAATTTAAAGCAAGAAAGCTAGATTGCCTCCATCAGATCCTCAGCAGCATATCTGTCTCCCTTGGTTTAGGACAGCATGTAGGCTGCTGCTCACACAAGGAAAGCAGACAAACATGCTACTACTGCTTTCAAAAAGAACTGATCAAAACAATGTGTAGAGAAAGTCTCAACAAGCATTCAGGTTAGTTTTGTTTCTGGCTCTCGCTAGAGCTAAGAGCCTGAGAATGTGACTGATTATTGTTCATGTATTGTATTGTATGGCTAGGCTTCGCGAANCATGTACCTCTGTATGAAAAGATGGACATAGACATGTATTTCCTCTCTAGCTCCTATGCACAGTGAGACCAGAACCCAGTTGTGAACTGCAGCCTGCTCTAGTCTCTGGCATGGTTAGTGGGTCCAGTGGATGAAGTCTGCTCATGCATTGCAAGACTTGATGAAAATGAAAGTGTTTACAGCAGTGATTGTCCAGTCAACCTAAACAATTTTATGACTACATAGAAAGTTTGAAGGTTAAAGCAATTTCAGTATTATATTTTAGGAGAAATATGCTATTGATGCCATGGTTTTTCATAACCTCAGAAGGATTTCTATTAGATGAACAATTTATTCTTTTCACTTCAAATTGCCACTTCAGGTGACCCAGGGGCTAAAGGAACCAAGATTAATTTGGCTGTTTGCTTTCAGGCAAGCAAAAATCACGATGGCTGAAAAACTTGCCAATGATAGATTTTAATTTTAGAGAGTGAGCATCAGAAACCCTATGTTATTCTTGTAGTTTTCATATATTTTGCAGCTAAAAAGAAATCCCAGAGAGAATGGAAAACAAGGAAGGGAGGAAGGAAAGAAAAGAAAATGAAAGACCAAATACTTGGGTTAAAGTCCTGCTATAAGATTTTCTATTGACTTGAACTTAGTGTTTTATTATTGAACATAGCTGGAGAGCAGTCTGTACCTGGCACTAGAATCTAAAAGTGGATAATTTCATCATGAAGAAAAATTAAAATTTATGGAAAAAAGGCTTTTATTCTTTTATAGGGTTCTAAAGGGCTTTTCATACTTTTACATGCAAATGATGGGATAACTCTCCAGAAGTCAGTTGTCTGGGGCCAAGTGTACATGGTACAAGGCCAGGAATGTGGCTTGACATGTGGCTTCTCACAATTCACAGACCTATCTACTCTGTTTCCAGATCATAACCAATCCCATTCCCATAGGCATTTTCCCCAGTGTAATTAGGTATAACTTAAAAAATTTCTTGTATGTCCTGCTTATCATTATATTTCTGCTTTGTGAAGTGTAAATTCACAAACTAAGGCAAGGCATAAGCTTCATGGATGTACTAAATACACCAGAGACTTAAAATTTTAGTGAATGAGCATGTTGCTCTGTGGTAGAACAAATAGCATGACAATTGTTGGCTTATATTGGAGTATTGCATATATTTGGATTTGGACTGCAGTATCATGGCAGATGAAAGTAGAGGAATACTCCTGAAAAAAAGCTTTCCTTTAAATAGAGCCTTAGTTCAGCTCTATGTGAATAGCCTTGAGCATGTCATGTCTGCTATTTTCATCAAACCTTTTCTATATTGCCTGGGAACCAGGGGTTAGAATAAGGAAAGTAGGCTCACAAGAGTGTTTCCTCCTTATTTTACTCAACCTTCTCTCCTTGACCAATGCCCTGAGAGGTCTACCTTTTTCTTCACTCTTCTTTAACTGCTTAGAGAATGAAATTTGACCTTCTGAAAGAGTACACAGCAGAAAAATTCTACTCTCCACATTAAATTGCACACAGATTCCCACATGGTGACAGATGAAAACATTTGTAATTAGCAGTACCTAAATACCTGGCTGTGAATTTACCCTCTTTTCTTGGAAACAATTTCACAAGGACTATTTAAACTGAGGTAATATTTGGGATATCAAAAATTACATTTAAAGAGCCATCAGCTGTCTCTCTGTTTACTAACATTCAGACTAAATTGATATTATTTTTTCCTACTTGTTCCTGGACAGAAATTATTTATTGTTTCAGATCACTCACAATAAAATCCTGCAGTTGATCAGCTTTGTCATTATCTTGCAGCTACAGGAGAGGTTGGCTGCTGGCCACATTTTAATATAGTAATAATAATACTTAGCACTGTTCATCTCAAAAGCAATTTACACACATTAGCTAATTAAGCCTCAGAACATTTCCATGAGAGGTGAACAGCATTCATCCTCCTTTCATGAGGGGTAAGTGGAGAAACAGAAAACACAAGCACACTTGCAGCAAGAGTCACTAACTCGGAATGTCCAGCTAGTGACACATTCACTTGATTTTCTGAAATGTTAAGCATTTTAGGGCAGCAGGAGAGCACCTGAAAGGCAACACAAAGGAATTCCAGCCACTCCAGCCAGTAAGTCAACTTCATTGGGAGCCCAACTCAAATATCTCTATGCAAACACATGGAGCATGGGGAATAAACAAGAGGAGCTGGAGATGCACACACACCTGCAGGGCTGTGATCTTACTGGCATCACAGAGACATGGTGGGATGGCATCTATAACTGGTGTATTGCAATGGAAGGAAACAGGTTCTTTAGGAAGGAAAGACAGGGGAGATAAATCATAAAACCATAGAATGGTTAGAGATCATCAACTCCCCTGCAGTAAACAGGGACACCTATAACTAGATCTTCACAAAAGGCAGCCAGTGGTCCTCATCTCTGTACATTAGGATAAAGATGTATTTCAGCTGCCATTTGCAAATGGAAGCCTTCAGTAAGTGCTTTGAAGAGTATTCGTTTTCATGTAGATTCTCTCTTATCTGCTGCAATTGTTTGATTACAGATCTATGTAGCCAAAAGATTGATTCTCTCCCTGTATTTTTGCTTTTCTACACCCCAGGTCATTTGAGATGTAGATGTCAGAGTTTAGCACTGAGTCTAGTATGAGCCAGCAGGGAATAATGGAGGGTTGCCAGCTAGAAAAGTCTCATTTAGAAAAGAGTGAAAACCACCTCTAGTTGGGTAAAGATGAGCTAAAGGGATGCTTTTATTTATTTATTTATTTACTGGGCCAAGAATTTCCTTCCTCTTTTTCCTTCCTGAGGCAAAGCCTGAAGACATAAGCTTATGGTAAAAAATAGTAATTGAAAATGCAACAAAGTCATTATTCAATACCTTAAGATTTTCCAATCCAGAGTAAAAAAGAGGAAGATAAAATATTACAGCAAACAAAAAGTGAAAAAAGTACCATTTCTTTATTTATTTAGTTTCATTCCTTTATACAGATCTTGCACTCCAAAACAAATAACAAAAAACATTATACCCAAGAACTGGATGAAGAAGAAAGCTGTTAATTTTTGGGGACTGACACAGAGATGTTCATTCTTGTCTGTGGAGTTCAGACACCAAGGAGACTGGTACTCAGGCTGACTCTTAGCAGTTAGCCCTGCTCTGTACTTTGAGCTTCTTGTCACACCTCCCTGCCTGATGTAAATTGATTTGGAGACTATAATACTTGCTGCTTGCTCTTTTCAGAGCGTTTACATTCTCTTTCCCTGCTCTGCATTCAGCAAAAACATCCTTCTTCAGTCATGGGGGATGCTTCAGCATTTTTGATAGATGGATATGCATGATGCCAGCGTGCTGCTTACACACCACAGAAAAATTTGCCATAAACAGAGTTCCACATGGAAAACTGCCTGCCTCCACGAGCAATAAACAAAAATGGGGAGCTCAGAGCTCACCTGATGCTGCCCCACCATTGTCAATATATTCTGCCAAGAACTGTCTGCAAGTACATCCCAAACATACCAAGCAGCTTTTGTTTTTTGGTTTGGTTTTTTCTTCAATGAAACTTGTGAAAGTCTTAATCTATGCTTAATTACACATTCTCTGCCCTTTCATTACCTGACAGTTAGATAGCACAAATGTTTTGACCCTTCAGCTCTTATCAAAGTAAATACAATAATGTCCTGAGGTTCAGGGTGGGAAACGAGGAGGTTGGTGTCAGTCTCCTATTGTAAATAATTAAAAAAAGAGAAGATTATTTAATTAACCAGGATCTAAATCTTCTTCATTTGTTTTTGAAGGAAGCATTAGTCATTGTAATGGGATGTGCTGGCAGAAATCCTTTGGAGTGTGATAGAGACAACATAAATACACCTTGAGAACACTTGTTCCATTGAAGCTTACTGGCAGTTTGCAGACTTTAAAGAAAATCTTTTCAATTCTCAGCAAAAGAAGCCATTTTTTTTCAACTCCTGCCTTGGTTTAAATACTTGCTGACACCTCCTGGAAAACATTAAGAGTCATCTTATTAAAATATCCCTACAAATATCTTTTTTTTCAGTCATCTTGTATCACTCTCCAATGAAATTATTAAAGGCTGACAAAACACAAATAGTTCTAAAGTGCTGAAAATAGCCTGCTAGGAGTTTGCCTGTTGACTTGTACGTTGGTTTTAGGGAAGATTTATATCCTGTCTCCAGGGTATATTGTGTGATTTGTACAAACTCCTGGGTTGCAGGTGCCCTTCAGGGATTCCACAGGAGATGATGCTACCAGAGATTGTTGGTGGGGAAAGCAGGATTTTATTGATTTGCTAGGGCCAACCAAGAAGCTCATGCCACAACCCCAGAGGTCCTTCTTGTTTTCTGGAATTTATTGTGTGTCTGGAGAGATGGCAAGGAAAAGGGAAACAATGTGCCCTGTGTTTGTCAGGGCTATAAACATCCTTGCAGGTACACACTCTTTATTCCAAAATGGACATTGCTGAGTTTATTTCCTATCCCTTTAGTTCCTGCCTGTGGTGGTGGTATCTCCTCTGGCTGCTTTTCTGAATGTCAGATCTTTGGACAAAAGAAGAACCAATGCCAAAACAGGGTGATATAATTAATACAAAGAAGGATTAAAGGACTAGACTTTCTTTACCACCATTATTGTAGAAAACATTTGTTCCTCCCAGTCACAGCTGAAAATAATCCAGGTTCCAGGTTAAAAAAAAAAATAAAATCCAGAATTTTAGACCTTGTTTCTTCTATGCTTCTCCTTTCATGGCAAATCCTTGCACTTACACCCACCCTAGAGTATTGGTCTAGCCACACAAACTACACAGGAGGATTGAAACCTAATGCTGGACAAGGAATGGTGCAACCCTGCAACGGTTCAGTGACAAGCAAGAGGGACAAGAAAACTCCTTAAGAAGACACAAACATGTCATTCAAGGGTAAATCTCTTTCCCTCTCATACTCTCAAGACAATCAGAGTGAATACAGTAAAATGTAGGACTGCAAGTGCCTATTATCCAGCACAATGCCCTCCAATTACAGGTGTCACTAGATATATGCTCAGTGTCCAGCAGTAGCAAAATCTCCACCACAATGTACCATTGGTCATGAAGGACTTCTGAACAATCTATAAAATGTAAGCTAGTATAGAAAAGGATCAAAATCCACAAAAGCCACTCCCAGCCCCCTGGTACATGCAATGGGAAGAGAGGAGGAAAGCTCCCAAGTCCAGCTGGGAACTCAACTCCCTCCAGCAGCAGAGTATTGGTTAACTGAAAACATTGAGGGGAGTAAGATTCATGTCACCTTCTTAAAACAGAGGTTACCTGTATGATTTTGGAAGAAAGTCCTTCCTGTTGGCAGGTGAATGAGACACAGCTTGCAGAACATCACAAGACTGCTTGAAATTCTTGGGAGTGTCAGCACTGCACGTTCAACCTATCATCTCACACACCACTTAGTTCTCCAGGAGTTGCTGAGAGAACCCCCTGCAGCATCCTTTAATGACATACAAAGATAGAAAGGGCAAAAAATTCAATCAACAAATGACAACCAGGACTTCTGTCAAGCCATAAAGGGAGAATCAGCAAACTGACTACCCAAGCTCTGTCACAGTTTTTAATTTGTGTCTCCCTGCAGTTTAAAATTAACTGGTTCCTTAACCTGACTAGCCTGCTCAGAGGCAGAAGACTTCAAACTGTGACACTCACATGGACTTCACATCAGAGGTACAAAGAGAAGGAAAGGATGGATTTCCACCCGTTGTTGTGGGTATGGGAAATTTGGAAAAGTAGAGATTGAAACAGGACAGGGAAATAGCAGAGGGATGCTAGGGACATTATCAATGGAAAAGAGCAGTGTGATAACAACAAGGTCATAGAAGTAGGTCAGAGAGTATGGATCTACCTCCTGATGACTTCTGTTGCAATGCCAGTGCAGGGCATTTTGGAGGCAGTTTCACTGGGAGTCCAAAACATCACCTACCCAGCTCCTGTCCTCACCTTTCTCTGTAAGCTGAGTTTTTGGGCCCCATGGCTGAGTGTCAGCCGGCACACGGTCCCACAGACTGAATTGTGCCCTGAGTTTTGTTGTTGCTGTTGTGTTTTAAAGAAGTGCCTCTGCTATCAGAGCATCATGTACAAGTTTGACCTATATAAGAGACCAAGTAGGTCACTGAGTGCACATTGGACCATGACAAATTGATTTTGAACCATCACTTATCTGGCTCTGTTGCTGTCAAGGAGGATACATCAGTGTGATTAATAAATTATTTACCAAATAGATAAAAGCATGCTTCCCCCACCAGAGATTCTGGAGTGTTTATTGTTTTAAGCTGCTGCCCTAATTGGGCTGTACATTCACTTCCAGTTCCAAGAGAGCTGAACATTAGAAGAACAATGCTCTTTACTGCACATGGTTGTGACACAGCAGAGGCATCCCATGAATGCCTACAACAAATGATGCTCAGTTTAGTGTTTTCCTGGCACAGCTCCCAGCACCCCCTCCTTGCACTGGGCTCCATCCAGAGCTGCCTCCAGCACTGTAGGGAGAAATGGCCTCATAGAGGCACTGAAACATTTTACCTTAGTTATGTTATATCTTAACATAAGGGACAGCTTTGAGACTCCACTCTGTAGCTTTCCTCTCTTTATCTCAGCAATGATCCTAGATTGCTTCCCCTGGGATCTAAACCATCACAGCTGAAAAAGTACCCTAACAGGCAGGAGAAAGAAAGGGATGGCAGAGCCTTCTTCTCCAACTAAGCCTTTGCTCCATCCCCCTCTGAACTCAAAAAGAAAAAACCCCAACCCAAACCAAAACCAATAAACACCAAAAACCCATCCCCCAAAAACATAAAAAAGAGTAAATAAACTATATTCTGTAGACAATTAGGAGGAAATAAAAAATACAGGAATTCCTCCCACTCTCCAGGTAGATATCATCTGGCTGTAGGGTATCAGTCAGTAATACTGACTCCTGCAGGGTGATTAGGACCCTTGGGTAAAATAATTGATCTCCAAAAGGGCTTAAAGCAAATGAAGCTTCTAGTAACATAATGATGTTTTTTGAGGAGGAAGAAGGAGGAAAGGCAGAAGAGAAGAAGGAAACAAAAAAAAAGGAGGAAAATAATAGGGAAACTACTTTCCTAATTGTAGCAGAGAGATAGAAGTAGAATGTCTGTCCTTGCCAGAAACTATTTGCAGCATCCAAGCACTCAGCTTTTTTTTCTTTTTTTCTTTCGTTTTTTTTTCTTCTGCAGTGCCTTGAAATTCCCTACAAAGGAATCCTGGCTGTGTCAGATTCTCACAGGAGAGGAAGTCTGCCTGGATTTGGGGTTATTGAAGAAAAGTGCTTGAGAACCACAGTCCTAGATAAAGATGTATAATGTCCTGGCACTTGAATCTATTTATTAGCCGCTTTCCTGTGGGGGTATCCACTAATCCTGATCACTGGAGAAAAGGACTGTATTATAATGATTCTTAATTAGATACAGATGCAACAGATTGATTTATTACTTCCATGTTCTGCTGTCAGTATTTCATGCAGTGTTTTCAGTTTCATTCCTGCCTGAGCTGTCTCTGTCTTCTAAGGCAGCCTCTCTGCCCCCAGCAACATCTTTTGCCCAAGAAACTCTACTTATGATTTCTTTTATAAGCCTTATCTGTGGCATTCCTCTTTGCTGCTGCTGCTGTTTTATACTGCAGGCCAATTGTTCACCTTCAGAACCTGAGTTTGTCCTCAGTGGAATAAAAAGAAAACTTTTAAGGAAAGGAAACTGCAGTGTAATCCAAAATGCATTTTAATCACTGCAACTAATTATGAAGAGTGGTAAATCAGTAAGGGTCAGGGCTCTAGCACCTTATTCCAGATGAAAAACAGTAGTGCTGCTGATTATAATGGGATTACTCCTGTGAGTAGCTGCCCATTACTTTCACTGAGAGATTCATAGTCTCTTTGAAAAACTATCTGAAAGACCATTAATAAAAGAATAATTAACAAGGAAACTGAAACCATTATTTCAAGAATTTCTGCAAACAATGGAAAAACTTCATTTATGCTGGAGACAATGAATCAGGGCAGTGAAAATCTGGGTAGCTCTGTATTGCTGATTGATACCAACAGGCTTAATTTCATTTTGGGGACAGGCAGGGTAGGAGAAAAAAGATATCTATTTATGGCTACATGTACTAAACTGATTGTGAAACCAGAGGAGAAAACAAACATTAAGACAAGAAATGACCTTTTATAGGTATTAAGTGCTTTGATCCTCCAAACTTTGAAAGGAAACGTATTTTCTCAACCCTCATTGCTTTTGTGTAATAACATGTGAGATTTTGCCATTGAAATAAATGAAATATTTCTCAGAAGTTTACAGTAATTCAACTGTCATTGAACCTAAGGTAGGTGACTGTCAAAACCCAACCTGATTCATCAGTGTGTCTGGGAGGCTCCTCAGAAGATAGGAGGGTAGCTCTGAGGCAAATTATTCTAGTGAAGTATCCCAGGCAAGCAATTCAGGGCTTCCCAGACTGCTAGGCTCCATGTAGTGCTACCAGCATGATACTCTTGTGGCTGTGGTTAATCAGAGGCTGGTTAATGCTGCAAGAATGCATTTGCTCTCTGTGTGCCTGAAGTCCTTCCACCAGTGGATGGATGGGACCTTTGTGCTCTGCTCTAGGGGCTGTTGCATTACCTTGAGCAGAGCCAGACCACTGCTGCCTGTATTCACTCCTGTAGAGCTGCCTGTCTTTTCTATCTTACAGCCTGTCTGTCGTCGTCATCGTGGCTAGGCTTCACANTCTGTATTATCTCTTTAACGCATGAGTGTACCAACATCTAGAAAGATAGACATGAGAAGGTCCATTTTACACACACTAGTCCTTATACTATTCCCTATGTTTCACAGTTAGAGACAGGATACAGGGCTGGAGGGGCCATGTGGTAGCTGGGCCACTCCTGATGTTGGAACACCCTACCTGTTTAAGGAGACAAAAGGCACAGATTTGATTTGTTCAGCAGGCTCCATGTAAGCTGTCGGGAAGACAAGTTGAGTGAGGTTGTGAGGACATCTGTTCAAGATCTACTTAAAACTCACTACTTCTTGCAAAACAAAACTCAGTAGAGGTTCCTTTTGACTTCCTGACTTATCATCCTCAGGGCTCTGCATTTTAGATTGTTATTTTAAAGAGTGAACCAGATTAAAAAAAAAAAAATTGCGTATGAAGACCAAATCACTTCTTTGGTTTCTCCTACACTTATTTTTCTCAGCAATGTTACTCTACTTCCTACATTTTGCCAGAACATTTCTTGCTGGAAAAGTGGGAAAGTAGTCTTTCATCAGTAGAGAACACTCCAAAGTATGGGATTCCCTCAGCCCTGAGGCTTTGCTATGAACACATGTGGAGATCTGAGACACATATTGCTGCCACCAATGACTGCCACTTCCCCATGGCATGACCCAGACTTGTGTTCACACATTTAAAATAATGATATTGCATAATGTATGTGATCTTGCAGCCTTGCTGGTTAAACAAAACACCTGAGACACCTGATCTGTAGCCCTGAATCTGTCTGATATGCCAGAGTCTATTAATAACCCTGGAGGCTGCAGGAAATACATCCCATATTCTCCCCAAATCTCTGCACAATGTTATCTTCAGAAATGCAGGACAGAAAGAAAACACAAGGGAAGGCAAAGGTAAATTCATGTTTTATTCCATAAAAAGCTTCAATCAATACATATGGAAAACCTCTGGCCAGGCTTCACATTCAAATTATTCAAGATATTAGTCTGTTTATTAGAACATATTATATGGATACCATGTATCCATAAAAGAAGACAGGAGAGACTTGTTATTATCCCATGAACCTTCATCACTGATTTCTGTTGCTTATTTTTTAACATGACAATCCAAGTTAAGAAAAAAAAAACAAAACCCACAACACACGACAAATGACATTTGTTACATTTGCAAAGGAACACCTATTTGTAAAAAAAAAATTAAAAAAATGTAATTAAGAAAATGCATCTTGTAAACAAAGAAAAGAAGGCAGTGTATTTGATTTTAAATCATGTCGGGTAAAAATGTCAAGCATATTGGTTGTTGCAATGAAATGGGCTTTTGTCTCTTAAAACTTGATCTATAATGAAGAGGTTTTGTGGTAGATGATGCTTCTGTATTCAATTCCTATGAATTCTAGTGCTGTTTTCCCTAAAGCTACTGCATCAAGACAAAGGCATGGAAAAAGTGAGCAACAAGGGGATAAAAATAACCAACTGCCATTAGACTTCTTCTTTTGTTTATTATGTTTGAGTAAGGAGTTTACCTTGGTTGGTTTTGTTATTGGTTTTATTTTTTGGTTTGGGGCATTTTTTTTTTTTAATCTTGGTTTTTCTTTTTGTCTTTCATTAAAATGCAATGCCCTCTAGTTGATAGTATTTGGGCATCTTTCCCAAGTCTGCCTGACAACATCAATGGTTAGCTGTTGAGCTCCAGTGACCCCATAAGCAAGCTGTCCTCTGGTATTCTGGCTGCACCTACTACTACTCAAGCAGTAGGAGCCAAACAAATAGGACATTTGGGATCCTTCCTACTTCTTCTGCAAAGCATCCCACCAAGCCATGTGTACAGACACGCTGTAGAAGGTGTCAGCAGTTCCCTGCAATTATACAGTGGGACACAAACACTGGAAGCAGAGCTGGGAACTTAACTCTGGGGTGCACAGAGCTGGCAAATGCAGAGACGTAATGATCCTGGGCAGTCTGTCTCATCAGCAAAGCAGCAATGGTCTGCATGTTAACATAGCAGCCTGTGAGCTTACAAAAGACAAGGAAAGGTGCTGGAGGTTAGTGCGTAGAGAATGAGCATGCTGTGCTACTCCACACCTCATGTGGAAGGTCAACCAGCCAACCTTGCTTGGCCAAGAGGCCAGTGGAAGGTCAACCAGCCACCCTTGCTTGGCCAAGAGGCCAGTGGAAGGTCAACCAGCCACCCTTGCTTGGCCTAGAGGCCAGGGGAAGGTGAACCAGCCAACCTTGCTTGGCCTAGAGGACAGTGGAAGGTCAACCAGCCAACCTTGCTTGGCCTAGAGGCCAGTGGAAGGTTAACCAGCCAACCTTGCTTGGCTTAGAAGCCAGTGGAAGGCTAAGCAGCCACCCTTGCTTGGCTCAGAGGCCAGCCTCAACAATGTTTATTTAAACAGAAGGATTTAAAAATGACCACTTTTGCTGAAATGTTTGTGCCAGGCTGGAAATCATCAGGGCAAACAAATAAACTGCAAACTAGCAAGAGCTAGTAANTAGTGGAAGGTTAACCAGCCACCCTTGCTTAGCCTAGAGGCCAGGGGAAGGTGAACCAGCCAACCTTGCTTGGCTTAGAAGCCAGTGGAAGGCTAAGCAGCCACCCTTGCTTGGCTCAGAGGCCAGCCTCAACAATGTTTATTTAAACAGAAGGATTTAAAAATGACCACTTTTGCTGAAATGTTTGTGCCAGGCTGGAAATCATCAGGGCAAACAAATAAACTGCAAACTAGCAAGAGCTAGTAAATGAACCAAAAGGAAAATTAATTCCACAGATGTTGGCCAGAAGTATTGGTTAAATAGCACTGATTACAAAACGACTATTGCTTATTGAATGCAGATGTCTTCAGCTGGCATTGAGGGGAGAATCAGCTCTCATTTGGTTTCTAGACATGCAGGTAACAGATGATAATTCTCTGCCTTCTAAGTACAAGCTGGAGGTATCATTGTCATCCCCAGTCCAATGCCAGTCCAGTGCCAGGGAAGTGCTGCAGTGACATTGAGGAATGGTGCTGCAGTGTTTGCTGATTCTGAGGGATTAATACTGCAAAACAGCTCTTGCACTCATCCTCCCTGTGTAGAATCTGTGTAGGTCTGAAAGCTGTGCAAGAATTAGGCTACACAGTAAAAAATTCAGAGAGGTTCAATTACTCTATCAGTGTACACATCTGTCTTTCACCTCTGAAAAAAAAGGAGTTTTAAAACACTCAGTGGAACACCATGATATCCTGTGAAATTTCAGGTTTCTATCAAAAATTCTTGAAACAAGGCATTGTGGAAGGCTGGGTTTTGACAGATTATTGCTAGAAAAAATGTGAGCATTGAAGTACTATTTCAGCAGCATGGCTGCAAACAATATTATTTTAAAATAGAAGCACTAATACTGTTATCAAATGCTGAATTTTGTCATATATACATCTCATATCTTATAATACCATTAAGATAAATACCATGATTAGTGATCAAATAGCACACACATGCACAGAAAGTACACCACAAAATTTTCTATCATGATCCCCAGCAGCTAAGAAGCACTAAGGCTGCCACTGTTCCAGATGACAGCTCTAAACACCAGGTCACAGGCTTGACTCAAATTAAATGATATCTTTCCCTCCATGTCTTCAGTTTTAATTATTTATACAAAGTAGATCTGCTACAGCAGTGCCCTTACCTCAAAAAAAAAGCCTCAGAGCCAACCCAAATATAGAAAGATCAGTAATTTTTGCAAAGTGCAAGAGGTTTATGCCATTTCTCATCCCTCTGCCAGTCCTATCTGGAACTTACCCTTTGGCTTTGCAGAGGTTTAACGTGGCCATTTGCAAGCTAACAGGCAGTAGGCAGCTCTCCTGAAAAAGCTGCCTGCAACTGCAGATTTATTTAAATGTGAGTGTGTAGCTGCTATCCTGCATGCAAAATAAAGCAGGTGCTAAAATATTAAACTCTACCACTGTCCACTACTCATTGCATCCAACTGGTGCTGTCAGAAGCAAGCTGCTTGACTAACCAGGGCCTGTGATTTAGGATGACATCTCAACTCTAATTACTCTCTCCTCCTGATTCATTTTCTCAGCCTCCAGTTTTCAAACTCAGAGAGCCTGGATTCAAGGTGTTATGGGTACAATGCTGTGCAAGACAGCTAGAAATGCTCTTGCCTCTGAATGCAGAAGATAGTGAATCATCTTGGGGCCATGAAATGGTTATGGTTAGGAATAACCTCCCTATTTTCTTTTATTTCTTGCTTATTTTTGAGAAGAGGAAGTCAAAACTTGAAAGTATTTCCCCTAAAAATGAAAACAAGATTTCCCAGACTATTTAGAAGTGTTTTACCTTTTTTTTTTTTTGCTATACCTTCCACATACTTGAAGGTTAAAATACAAACTCTAAGCATATTCAGGGTTGATTTTGGCCAGCTAACTTACATTAATTACATTTTTCCCAACATTCTTAGGTTAGATTGGTTTCAATGTTAGCTAATGTGCAGGAAGAGAATCCCTTTTTCCTAGGGAAACACATCTCACAGACCATTAAAGCTGCCAGTTAGTAAAGAGCAAGAAAGGGTTTCCCTGAGGTGCACATTTCAGGTGATGTGACAGGAGCATGCCCCACATCAGGTAACAGAACAGGTTACCTGACGTGACAGGTGGCATGCCACTCCTGGGTGGGCTGATCATATGACAAACTTCCCTGGCTACCTGTGAGTTGTCACTTCATTGCAAATGCCTCCTGGTACCAAGTATCTCATTTCATTTTCACAGTCCTCTTCCCAAGAACTCCTGCCCAATGAAGCAGTGAGAGCCTGCCTTCCTGAGCAAAATGACATGCCTTCCCTTGTGCTGGAAATATTTTTTGGTGCATGCAGCAAATTTCTCAACAAACCATGAATAATAATACTACTAATAAAAAAAAAGTCATGAATCTGCAATGGGAAATTCTGATATTCAATGTTTTATCTGTAGAGCACAAGGGTCAGGCTTGCCCTTCTGCAGCTCCCAAGCAGCTCTGGATGCCCTCCACTCACTCATTCTTTAGATAGATGTGAGTCTTCTTTGTAACCCATAAATTGTTATTTTGTTCAGCTGTCACCACTGCCACATACACTGGGTTTAGTAAGAACTATGTGCAAGATGGAGAATTCCTCATGGAACAGTGAATCCTTCCAGATAGCAACAATTCCCCAATGCAGGGCTTTGTTTTCCATCCGAAGTAAAGCTAGACGAGTCAGATCTGTACCATTTCTCACTCATGATGGACACCTAAGCCTTCACAGCTCTTCTCTGTGAAAATTTTCCTTGGTAATTCATGATCTCAATCCATTTGTAAGTTAACTGTCTCTAATAATACTCTCAGCCTAGAAATACAAAAGAACATGTCAGCATTTCTCCAAAGCCAAGAGTACAGATTTCCAGTATTTCCAGTATTTCCTCTCCTGTGTGGGACAACTCACAGGACATTCTTTCTCCTTTTATGTTTGGGGGTTTTTTCTTTGTTTTCTTTCTTTCTTTGTTTTCATTCTTTATTTCCTTATTGCTTTTCTCTGTCACCTCACTGGTCCTGTTTCCCATTGCAAAACACTGTTTTTACAAACCAAATTTGCCAGTAACTTTAGTTTGAACATTTCAGATTTTCATTTGGGGTAAATAAAAATAATTCCTTGACATTGAATGAATTTGTTATCATTATTTATGAAGTTCAATCTTCTGCCTTTGAGGATTTAGTCAAGATAAGGGCCCTTTTCTGCAAATACACAACAATATATTGTTCCTGCTCCAGACTATTTATTGTCCAGTTGGACAAAGGACAAGGCAAAAGCGAATAGTGTACAAGGAAGTCAAAAAGAAAGATAGAAAAAAAGGCATCCGTTGTGGTTCTGGCTATTTATATTGTTTAGAAACAGGATTGCATTTTTATTACCAGATGGGAATGTACAAGCTTCTCTCTTGGTGTTTAGTCCTATTAAGGCAAGTAAGAAAGACATCTATGGCCATTTTCTGCTACATATTTATTTTGTGCAATGGCTTGTGAAAGAAAATGCTGACTGTTTTTTCTACCTCTGAAGTCTTTTCACAGTGTGTGGGGGGAAAGAGCAGAGACTGAAATGTAATGCACTTCTTGAATTTACAAATACCTTTAAATCTCAAACTACAGCATCATTGTAAACCTTGGACAGTAAGGAGGGGCTGGGCAGCATGATACAGCCCAGAGAAGAAAGCAAGCTACCTTTTCCTTTTTTTGCTTCAAAATCTGTCTATAAAAAGCATCATAGAAGTGCTCTGGGGTATGAAAGCAGCACTAAGTCAAGATGAAATCTAAACCCCCCAAATTGCTGTTGTGTTCATTATAACCTGCCTAGTCTTTGTTACTGTGTGCCAGCCTGTAGGTTTATAAGCTTCACTGAAGACCATAATACAAATCATTTAAAAATTTATATTTCTTCCTTTTTCAGCACTGTCATACAGTGTAATTATATGATATCTAGAGGGTACTTAAAGATGAATTATAAGGTGTTTTCTTCACGTTCTTGGTTGCAAATGAACTCCTGAGTTTAGGATTGCTTCCTGTAAATACCATTCTAAATAATTATGAAACATCCTATAAATCAATTATAAATAACCTCTGAGAACCATAAAGTGATAGATTCTAGGCTGGTGACACAAACAGATGTAGTCACTATCCTGACTGTAAAATGAAACCTAAACCAAACCCAACATTTTTACTTGCTTCTGATCCCATAGTGTGCCTCTGTGCATGAAAAATACCAGAGAGCTTATACAGCCTTTAACAGCCTCCTTGGAAATTGTCCTTCTCAGAAAAATAAATAAATACATCAATAAGATAAAAGCAGACCAAAACAACAACAAGAAATTAGTATATTTTCCATTAAATAAGTAAATAAATAAAGACCCTTCCTCAGCAGTGGCTGAAATGTTGATATATAGGAAAAACTTACCAACCATTGCAGAGAAGTCTGCATTTTTGTGACATTCATTACAAAAATGATGTGACATTTTTAACAACAGTGGTTTGCTGTTACATGTGGAGGAAGTTCTGAGGCCTCCTCATCTTGATGCTTGGTGCCAGAAGCCCCTCTTTGCACTACCTTTGCACTAGGATTTTAGAATAAGTGAAGGTTGTGGGGCAAAGGTAACTTAGGGAGAAGAAGGATTGTTCTTCACCAGGTGACAAAACCCTTGATAAATCTGTGCATGACAGAGACATCTTCTAGCAAATACTGTCCTAAAAGTCAAGATGAGAAATCACAGAGAACAGAGTAAGCAGACATTTAAAATACAAAGGCACTGTTGTCCAGTTCAGCTTTTGGGGTGCTCAGATGAAAAAAGACAGGCAGTATTTAGATCACACAGGACCAGGAGAAGGATAAAATTTTATACTGTAAAAGAAAAGCTTAAAAATAGCAGTAAGTAGCAACCAGGGTTGCAGTAGGTTAATGGTGGTGAGAGAAATAAAGCAAGGTGGAAAGCTTTATTTTGGCAGATTCCCTTCATTACATGGTGTGGAGCACATAGAATACTAAACCACAAGCTCTGCTCCTTGCAGCATCACCTCCACCATGGCCTGAGGCTCCTACAGCTGTGAGTCTGAGCTTGTGGGTGTCAACTAGGAGATTCACAAGGATGAGAGGCCATGTCAGGGTCAAGGATGAAGCCATCTGACACCTCTTGTGTCATCAGAGGAGAACTGAGCTGTTCACATTTTGAGAAGATGTCCAAAAAAGATGAGTTTGATTGAGCACAAGATAACATGTTGGGCTAGGTGGGTTTGATTCTTAAAAAGCCTGAGTGAAGCCTCACAAATGTGTCATCTTGGGTGTCACTGTGGCACCTAACACCACTCTCTGTTTTTTTAACTCTATCGTCAAGTAGGAGGAATAAAATTGATGAACTTCTCCTTGCATCTCTGATAAATAAGTGCTCCTGCTTCCCTGAAAGCACCTGTTTCCATCCTACATCTCTTCTTGGGGGATATTTTAAAGCATTTTTTGCCTGAGAGGCAGCTGAATTCCAAATCCCAGGTCCCCCCCCCCCCCCCCCCCCCATCTGTTTGCAGAAATCAAGCTAGTTAATTTTGGGAATGCTAAAAAAGAGTTCTAAAAAGGCTCTTTCACATTGATGCTCCCCAACACTCAAAGGCAAGGCATATGGGGGAGCAACAGTTGGTGGAACAATTTTATCTGTGGTATGAGAGACTGGATAAAAGTGTTTTGGTGAAGACAAAAGATCAATGTTAAAGGCAGAGTTGATGATCACCTTTTCCCTCTTGGACTGTTATTACTTACATATTGTGCAGCTGGTACTGACTACCAGTAATGTGTGCTGTATTTGAATACTCACTTTTGGAATAGGGTGGCAGAGACTCTCCATTTTGTGGCTTGTAGCTCTGTAGGTGTTTGTAACTTTGCAGCTTTCCATCTGCAAGCAAACTCATGCTCACTTCTGGGCACAGTTGCCAGGAAGGCATAGATAAACTGAAGGGAGCTGGGAGAAAAAGAACAAAAGTTATTGTGAGGCTGGGAGGAGTGATATATAAAAGAGATAAGTATGCACAGCTTGACTAAACAATGACTAATTGCTAGGGCATAATAACAATTCTGAAAGGAGTCTTAATTGATTTATCTGAAGAATGCTCAAGGCTTCCTTTAAAATGCTTTGCTACCAGAATTACTTATCTGTCTAGGTTAAGAGTACAATTGAAGGCTTCTGTCCTCATTCCACAGTTCAAATTAGGGGAAACCAAAAACATACAGAAGCAGAAGCATCACAGGGTTATTCAGATGCCAGTGGCTCTTAAAATATTCTTGCTTGAATAGTCTTGTGTATCACTAGAGGAAGCTAATGGGTGTGCTAGACTCTCAGAGGGTGATAAACAAAGGCATTAAATGATCATAGTTGCAGGATCTTAACAGGGAATTAGCCTAATCCAACACACAGAATGAGGTGCCCTGTGACTTGCTGTATACCAAGGAGCTCCAGCCATGAACTGTAGGGAAGGTGGCTAGCATGAAACATGCAATGAAACTTGTGAAATATGGGGAGAAAGGATATGGTATTCCTTCCACAAAGTTACAAATATTAGCTCCTATTGCTGAGATGGTAGAAAATGCCATACCTGCACTGTCTTCAGTGGCACTGTCTTGATTTGCATTAGCTGAAGTTCTGTCCCCAAATTCTTTAAGAAAAACCCAGAATGAAACTATAATGAATTTATTTTTGGAAAGACACCATCTGGTGTTTTATTGCTAGCTGACAAGAAGTAGGAAAGGATAGTCTGACTGCTGGTTGCCAGAGCAGTGAAGGATTTGCTTTTAACAGGGGCTAGTGAGGATGTGGTTAGCCTAATATCTCTTTTTAACAGGTCCCCTCACAATCATCTACAAGCTGGAGATGAGCTCAAACCAAATCAGTGACCTGGATATCATTAACTGTCTCTCTTTAAAAGTGGTGTAAACTAGGAATAATGGCACAATTTTGACACGCTTCAGAAGCAAATTAACCCCCTGTCTAGATCTCTGTTTTGCCTAACCAATCATCTCCACTTAATGGCTTTGATTTTCTGTTGATTATAAAGGTGGCTCTGAATATAAGCTAAGACACCTTTTAGGATTCATAGCCCAGTGTACAACAGAGGAACTTGAATCCTTGCCTGGATGTTGACTTTATTGTCATTTCATTCTCTGATTCCTTCCTTTTTCCCCCATCACTCTTCTTCTACACCATAAATAATGTTTCCAGTTGTTCCAGAATATGAATCTCTGTAGAAATATCCCTCATACTACACTGTATCACAGGTAAGATGAAGGTAGTTTTTCTGCAATGCTGTTAATTTGGGGTAAAGAACATTTAAGACGTGATTTTAACTTTTAAAACACTGCAATTGTTTCAGATGCACCTGCTTTCCATTCCTGTTCAATGATTATTTTAGTAGAGACACCAGATAAAGGGACAGCAGAACCTTCTTGAGAAAGATTAAATGATGGAGCTCTGAGAGGCTGCCAGTTTGTTCTTCACCTCAAGAAACAGCTAGTCACAAAGCAAGTGCCAAAACAGTGTCTGAGGAGATAAGCATAAGTGTGAGGTGTTTAGTAAAGGAGAGCTAAGAAAACAGAAGGATGATTTGATTTGTCTATCTTTATAATGAAATGCAGACATGACTGAGTGTTGGGACTACTACAGAAGAAGAGGGCACAGCTTCTCTCATGGAAATGCACGTTAGGTAGAGGCTCAGCAAAAGAACCTTTGTTTCAAGGCGTTTGTATTAATTTGCCTGATTAGTAAGCACCAGTTGTAGAATGTAGTAAGAATACAAGCAATAGTGAGAGCTGATCCAACGTCTCCTCATTCCTTTGTGAAGTACAGGTTTCCCTAATGAGGCAAGAGTTTTGCTACACTCCACCACTAAGGGTTGGGTAGTTGGTCTTTCAGCTGCTGGAGCCCATCTCTACTCAACCCAGGCTGCAGTTTGGTGCAAGAGCCCTCAGTGAGGGCCAGCAGACATTCTGAGCTGTGACAGAGTGGCTATGTCACGCTGGATTCTCTGTGGAGCTGTTCTCAGCTGAGATCTGGGGCTCTCAGCTACATAGGAATGCATTCGCTCTGCAGGAGCCCCTGAGCTTGTGGCTACCTCACCTGACTGTGATGGAGTAGATGCTCTTCTTTCCACTAGACACTAGTCTCAGGCTGTTTGGAGTTAAATTATGATTAGTTGCCAAAGAAATGCCAGACCACAGGAGTTATGTGCAGTCAGGGGACTGTGTATAACTTCTGGTTTCTAAGGAACAGCACATAAGGATAATCCCATAGCTTCAGCATTAAGACAGTTAACACTTTTATTGTCTTTACTTCTATTAATGCTGCTTAGACAATATAATGTTAATATATAACTGTAATTGCAGTAGGTCTGCAATTATAAATAAGGCCATAAATGTTTATCCTTAGTCAGATTCCAGGATACAGAAAGCAATGTGCTTGCCCTTCTGTACTGGTGGACTTAAAAGGAGATAGTCCTGATGCAAAGCAGCCACACAGATGCTGAAGTGAATAAGGTAGGCAGAGCCACAAGTATGCTTCCCAATGTCATATGAATCCAAAATTCACAGCCAAGAAACAGAGAAAACAAAGAACATCTTCCTAAAGGCAGACACAGAGAGATCCAACCTCCTTTACCCATGTGAACACTGAAACAGGAGCTGTGAGCAAGAGGCACTTGAGGTGGCTGCTCATCAGGCAGCTGGGCTATGACTGTAACCTTCACATGGCTGTGGTCCCAGCTCAGGAACCCTGCTGAGGCCAAGCTAGATCAGCTTGGACACTACACAAGGCTTACAAACTGAAGTCAAACTGGAAAAAGAGCCAGTGAGAACACATAGCACTGCTCTCTGTTAATAGATTCACTGGCTGTAGTTTCCAATGCTTTGCACTCCACTTGCTTCTGCTCAGGCAGCCTCATTTAAATAGCAGGTTACTTAAATAATTAATGTGCCTTAGTGTTTCCATGTGACTTTGCCATAGAATTCCTGTGTGTCTTAGGGCAATTTGTTCTGCCTCTCTGGCCTTCAGTTCATCATCTGCAAAACAAGTGTGCAGTGAGAGCTCAATTAACAAAGATAACAGAGAGGTGGGAAAACCCAGAGAAAGTGAAAATATGGATAATTGCAGCCATGTGCTGCAACAACTGTACAGTGAGGGGATGGAGACACAGAAGATAGGGGACAGTGCTGAGTGCAAAGTGCAGGGATTCTTGAACTGACCTGCAGCTGAGGTGTTCAGTCCACCCTGCCCAGTCCCAGCTACAGCAATGCAAGCTTACACAGATCTACCCCGGGTGTTCCTGCACTCACTGCATGAGTAATCTGTCATGTGGGTAAGCTACCTAGGGATACTGTGCTGAAGGGTGTTAGAAAGTACTCAAATACACATAAAAGATGGATAGCATTGTACTGTGGTGAGCAGTACTGTGATTGAGATGGCCCAATATGTGAAGCTTAACCTTGAATGACAAAATGTTCTTGTGCTGCAGAGTACCTTATGAGAAGCAGTAGGTGCAGCAAATAAGGTAAACTTCTTCCTCCAATCTTTTCTGAATTTTGGGTTTTGTGAAGGAGCCTGAAGGCACCTAAATTAAGTCCAGTTAGACACTGAGTGTAGTCTTTCTCCATGTAAGAGTGATGACCTGTAAGAGAAAGACTTCCCTAGAAGTGTTTTTTCACTCTGCATCTGAGTACATATGTAAGTCCCAGCCTTTGCAACAAAGCAAAAGTGAGATAAACCCTGTCAAACCTGGATAAATGGTTGAAGTGAAAACCTTTTCCAATCACTGGGTGATATAGGAGTTTATATATAACTTCAGTCTGGGATTTATGGTCATACACCATTATACATTGTATGCACATAACAAAAATGTTTTCCAAAAGCCAAAGCCAGAGACAGAATGGGTGATTAAGAGAGAGAATTCCCAATATCCTGAACTATGATTAGTCTGGTGAGAGTGCTGCTGTGAGAATTAAATTCACAACAAAGGTAACCCAGTTTTATCTCTTCTGAGTAATTGAGTACTTTCTTACTTTGCTGTTACAGCTAGATGCAACTTCTTTTTCTCTATAATTTATTCAACTATCCCAAAGGGTCTGATAAGAAAATTGCACTTGTTTTCTTGGAACCAATAATGAAGATGTAGTCAGTCAATGTGAAACAATACGATGCTTTACCAACAAATATTCTGCATAGCAAAACAATGCCTGTCTCTAAACCATTCCTTCCAAAAAACCTGGACAATCTGGACCACATCCATGTTTATATGCTTTCCTTTACAGATGTAACACATCTGCTCAGCCTCCTCATTTAGCCTGGCAGTCTGCTTCGCTGTGGAACATTCAAGCCCACCGACATACTAGAAAACCCCTGATTTGTAGCTGGACACAAGCATTCTTCTGAAGCTCCAGGTTCTTGGCAGGTTACAAGGTGAAAGTACAGCATGGAAAGGAAGCTTAGCTTTGAGCCTGCCTGCAGTCTTGAAACAAACAAGACTTCCTAAGGTCTTATCTTACCCTTACTGTGATATCAGGTAAACCTCGCTTTTCAGGCCAAGTGAATCCTCCAGCTAGTTCTCCTTGTGTGTCAGAACCTCCTTACACAGCACAGCATCCTGCTCTTCAGCTCCTTTTGTCCATTGTGCATGTATTCCTATGGACAGTGACTTCAGCCTCCATCACATCTTTCATAGATCCTTCCCATACTTTCTATTACCATCTGTGTAGAAAGAATATTTTTCTATAAGGGTGGGGCAGCAAGTGAGAGGTGGTCAAAAGCTCTTTTAATGCCTTCTCACTTGACCTTCAATAAGGCTTCAAGAGTCTCCCCTGCACAGAGCAGCTGCCTTAGCTGAATTCAGTGCAAAATGTTAATTCAATATAGAGACATGCCAGTCTGTCACAGCAGCTGGATCAGTGCTGGTGGAAGGGAAAGACTAAAGAGTCTGATTTGTATTCTACTCTGCTGCAAGCTGCTTTTCCAATTGTACCACCTCCTATTTCTGCTACCTCTTATGAGATTAGAATCAGGGTAGTTCAGCTGAAGTCAATAGTTACTTGCTATGAAATCTCTACCAAATCTACTGATTCCAGTGAATTCTGACTTTTCCAAACCATTCTTGCTGTGTGGAAATTCTTGTTTGGTGTCTCTGGGTCTGGCCTGTGAATATCAAAAGAGAAGGGCTATGCAAGTGTAAGCATTCCATTAGCTTCCTTAATTCTGCTTCTTTTTGCTTGTGATTATTGCAAAACAAATATAGCCCAATGGAAACATAATGTGCAAACACATTATCAGCTATACAAAAGAGATTTAGTACAGGAGCAGTTCCCTGGTGCAGGGCAAATACAATTGTTCTTTCTGCACTGCAGTGTTTCAGCAGGAGAGCGAGATCTAAAGTAGAACTGATTAAAAAGTATCATTCATTTGACCTTTTTCAAGGCATGCTGTCATCATACTGTCATGTGATGATGATCTTTGATTGTCTTTCTGTGATGTTGTATTTGACACTGCTGATGAAAAAGAATCCATGTTTATTGAATATTGCACCGTGGTTGATTACCATGTCAAGCTGCAGCCATCATCTTAAATTTTATCTCCTTATGTGTAAATGCCCATAAACAATATTTGATGTTTAAATCTTCAGACTCAGTGTGATCTTGCAAATCAAGAAAACCCCTTGGGTGATTTTGGCTTCATTTAAAAAATAATGAGCTTTTTGGGTTTTGTTTTATAAAACACAAGCACATACACAACTCCCCTCCCCCAAAAACCACAACCAACCAACCAAAACAAACCAGAAACTACCAGTGGAAAATACATTACTGTGGACTTCCACCAAGGGATGGAAATATTCCTTAGCCTTTCTTGCAGAAGTAGTAGTTGAGCACCTCAGAGAGTTCTCAGCACTAATGAATAAATTCCAAGAATGGTATTATATCAGAGGAATAACCCAATGGTGATGCATGATCCCCAGGTGACTTTCCAACAGTCATGACTGTGACACAATGCTTGGGTCATTCAATTAACAGTAGAACTGCAGTGGCTGAGGAAAGGGATGAGCTGGCAAGTGGTGGTATTGCTGAAAAGTCAAGGTTGCTCTGGAATTCCTGCTCATACTCATGCTGTACAAAACTGAGAGCTCTGAAACCTCCAGCAAACTCTTGTCAACACCTTCTTGAGATTTTCTCTCCAAGCTCTTTTTTCTCTTGTCTTACAGTTCTTGGTGAGAGGAGAATTTTATCAGTTTGTTTAGTAAGGGTAATCTGCCAGCTCTGACATAATAGTATATGTTCCATGTTATAGATGCTGAAAGTGGAGAGAAATTAAATTATCTGCCTAAAATCAAACAGAAAGTCATTGGTAAAATAAAGATGGGATCACCTATCAGGTTAAAGTCTCAGAAATCCTTATCCTTCACTGTAAATGGCATGTCATATTTTCTGTCCTTCAAATCCAGTTTTCTCACAGTGTTTGTTTTCCAGAGATCCATCTATTAATTTTCAGTAACATGACTCTGGGTCCTTAGAAGGAAAGTACAGGAAGGTCCTTGAGGTGGAGGATGAATGTAAGCTCACTTTTACAGGATACTAAGGATAGATGGCATTCACCACTATCCTAGCAAATTAATACTGACAGTCCAAATTTTACTCCCATCAAACAGTTCTGGTTTATTTGTCATTATTCATGCAATCAATGTCTTTTACCAGGTCTGTGATTTCAGTATTATAATCTGTTTTCAGCTCTTGGGTTTGTTAAAAGACAAGAGGAAGAAATATACTTCATGGTATTGATTGAACATAACTTGGCTGTTCTGTGTATAATTATATTATGATTATAATAATAATTAATAGGTCCATCTATATTCCATAATAGCATCACTGAGAATTTTCATGACCACATAGTCATGTTGTCTCCTTTCCCTCACAACAATTAGTGCTTGGAACAGTAAGGGTCAAATCTTCAGTTTTTGTAAACTGACATAATTTCACTGAGTAAACATAAATCAAAAATCAAACCTAATTATTCTCATTTGCACAAGGGTAAATGAGTTCTATGTTATGTGTAGTTGGCTTAACATGCTTGGCTAAATGCTGACCTTGCTCACAGCGAATTAAGCTAGGAACAGCTCTACTGTGGAGGCAGAGTCACAGAAACAGTGGAAATGGTGAAGAGGGGAGAACAAGGAAGAAAAAGACCACCAAGACAAACTAATTTACTCAACAAGCCTGTGGCAAAATCAGGAATTGGAAACAAAGAACAGATTGGCACTGGATGAGAATTGCCATGGATCACTTCACAAAGAGGTTGGGCTCTGGCTCTGTGTCACCATGCACAATCCTAAGAACTGATTCTGCAAATATCTATGGTAAGCACATCCCTTACTGCCCCACAACTCTCAGCTCTGTTATTGTCAGCAGCAAGCTAAGAGTTATTTGCAGAATTATTTGAGAAATTAGGTGGAAAAGAGTAAGTATCAATGAATTGTAAAGGAAAAAAATGGATTAAAATAAGATGAAAAAGTGTTACTGGATAGCAGCATCTACACAAGTTTAGATAAATGTGTTGCTGGTGTTTTGTACGCTATATTTTTTATTTTGTTATATTGTTTTATTTTGTTTTTTACGTGTAGATGTCATTCTTATATTAGATATTTGATGATAATCCACTGAATATGGGAATGTCAAATCTGCCATTATGGCCCAGACTGGTGGCTTAGAGCTTATTATCTGATCTGCCACTGGATTGTTGCTTCAGAAATGTACTAATCAAAACTAGCCCCAAAGACAGAGTATACTGAAACATAAAACAAAGGAATCCAGAAAGAACAAGAGGAAAGGCCATTAGGTAACACCCCACACAAGTCAATTCCTCCATCTCTGAGAAAGTGCTGTCACAGAAATGTTATTGTTCCCATTTAGGTCTTGCTTATTGCTTGCACTTAGGACTAATTCTGCACGTCACTGACATGCATTAGGTCAATGGGGTTTAAATATAAGTTTGAATGATTTTTTCTGATTTAAGTCTTTATGTCTTTCTAAGTTACTGTGGAATTCCAACACTTAAATACAGAGGAAATCCATCAACATAATGGACAGCAGAACTGAACACGGGAAAAAAACTGGTGATCCTAAAACCAACAAATGAGAAGAGAAGCAAATCTATTACGGATAGAAAGCAAGAAGATTTCTGAACCCAAGATATGAGAGAGAATGGAATCCAATCCAGAGAAAGGAAATGCAACCCCAGTGATCTCCCTGGAGAGACATCTAAACAAGGGCATAAAATTTATGAGATAAAGACCAAAAAGACGTAAAGAACAAATCACAAGAGCTAATCTAAATACATCTATATAGAGAGAGGATAAACCATAAAAATGTGAGGCAGCTGAGGAGCAATTAAGGAGGAATACATATATATATATATATATACACACCTAAGTGGATTCTTGGCACTGGCCTCATTTTACTCCAAAGGATGCCTGCACATAACAGACTTAGTCTTTCTGGTAGTAATGATGAGGCACTCTCAGAGATTGTATTGTCAACAAAAAATTCTGTAACAAGCTGACAGAACAAAGAGCAGCAAGGCATCAACACTGGAGTGTAAGAGGAACTGTAGACAAAGATTCAAGAGAATGGAAAAGACAGCACTTTAACAGATTCTCCTTTCTGCCATTAATACAGGGATATTCAAAAACAATCATAGGCTAAAACCTCAGAATATTGGAAGTAAATCCATCTCTTTATCATTGCATCTAGCAAAATTAGATGTTTTCAGACATGTTATTATCACACAGTTACTACAGCTCTTCATACAGTCATAATGATAAACTTATGATCATAATGATCCATTTTGACCTTAAAAATTACAGAAAATATTAGTAATATAAATCTTTGAAAGGATCTGATAGTGGCTATTGTTAGTAACAAGATATTGGACTAAGAAAATCATTGTTCTGCCTTTTAGGATAATTCCTAAATGTTTGAGTTATCACTCATCCTGTGTGTCATTTTGGTATTCTTAATGTCAACTATATAAAAAAAATAATAAAAAATAATTCAGAAATAACAGCATAATGTTGTAAAACCATAAAGAGCAAATAAGATTAGAAAAGCTATTTCCTTTACTGGGATTTGTGAGCTAAAGGTTAACTTCCAATTAGAGTTTAAAAGGAAGAACTTTTATTCTGCGTCGGCTGAGGCTTTTAGCAAATCACATTTATATGTGCAGAACATTTGTATGTTTCCTAATAACTCTCCATTGCATTAAAGGCTGTAAAGCACACTGCTAGGACTTGTATAGCCAATTTGGACATAAGATATGCAGTGATAAGATTCGTTAATACTGCACTATCAGATGCTATTGCTTTGTGATTGATTGCAATCGTGTTCCTGCTCAGTTGCCAGGTAAATCCTATTTGCCAACCTTGTGTTGCTACGTGTAAATGATAGTCAGTGAAGGAAGATTAATTCCTCTGTCACATTCATATAGTAGCAAAACAGCAATAATAGTATTGCATTAAAAATAACATAAAGGAAAAAGATAAATAGTGCAAAACAATAACTGACATATTTAAATAATAGCAGGCCCAGGGGATTAAGTAATACTTTGCATTTTTATAGAGCTTTCAATATAAGGATCTCAAAACACTTGGCAAACATTAGCAAAATAAGCCTCCCAACACTCTTTAGGTAGGGAAATATTATTATCCTCATTTTACAGATGAATAAGCTTCTTTATGAGGAAGATAAAGCCAAGTGAAGTTCCCAAAGCCACAAAGCATGTCAGAAGCAGAATTACTAAATAGTCTCCGTGCTTAGATTACACAGAGACCTTGACAGATAGAACAGAATCCACATATTCCCTTGAAAGCCAGGTCATGTGTTACACAGTCACCATCTTAATGAGAATTACAAACATGAAAACAATGTTCATTTCTGAAGTCAAAACTAGACAGCAGTGAGGACCTCTCATCACAATGCCTGCAAAGACTGCCCATGGAGTCTCAAGGCAAAGCTCTGCTCGTTGTATGCTTCACAACACATGTATCCCAAGGGTCCTAGATTGAATTCATGACAGGTTTGTCCCACACTGCTTTAATCTGCCTCACATGAACCCAGATTGCTCTTCTGACAGCCTGTAGGTTTGTTGGTTTGGGTTTTTTTCCCTGTTTTCAACTGATAAAAAATGTTTTTGCCTGTCAGTGATGCACATTTCAGAGTGGGTGCAAGCAGGCCATGAAGGAGATCTTTCTTCCTGTCCATACCCTTCTCTTAACTGATCTGGTTGGTACAGAAATGTATTTTACAGGTTTAACTACAATATGATTCACTGTGAAATTTGCATGCTATCTGATCTAGTAGGCGAGATAGGAAGTAGACAGTTCATGTCAGATATCAAGAGTCAAATTCTGACAGAGCAGTTGTACAGGAAAACCTAGAGTTATCTTGGGCTTTCACAGCTGTAACAAAGTGCAAAACCTGACTGCTGGCATAAATAATGCAATAAAATTGCTAAGAATGAAATGATAAAAAAAAAATCATATCTGGTTTTGCTTCTTTTCTTTTGCAAGGTAAGTAAGAAGTAGGAAGAGGCAGTTGAGGCAATTCTTTTGCAGTCTGCCCATTTTAAAGGCAAAAGAACTTTGAGAAATTAAGAAATATCTCCTTCCCCTTATTTTCTGATTGCTACAGATCCTGCTGTCAAGCTTCAGTAATGGCATCAGAAGGAAGGGAGTGTATATATGTCTTTCTACACATAAAGATACAGATAGACACATACATAGATAACCACATACGTGCACACATAATATGTATCTAGAGGCAACCTAAGCTTTCCAGGCAGGGTCACAGCAGCTCTCATCCCCTTCTCTGATGGAAAACTTCTGTTGCCTTTCACAGCAGGGCAAGTCTGCCCCTTCCATGCCAAGCTGCAGAGGAGCTCCTGCAAAGTCTCCTTCCTAGGAAATGTGCTCCTATCAGCTGTTCACGTGAGGAACTGGGTATTTACGACAGATTGAAGCAAATACAACAAACCTCATTAAAAGGAAATATCAAAAGAACAAACAGCTTTTCAGCTGCATCCATCCCTGCTGCACAGTCATCTTTTATGGACAAAAGGAAACACATGGCCAGGAGCAGAGATGAGGACAGGAACAGCCTCTTTCAAAGTAGTCCACTGTTATTCCATCACAAAAGGACTGCAAAGGCACACTCTCCATCCTCAAAGGGTTGTAACACTTTTTCTCAGTTGTTGATTGGCAATTTGGCATTTAGGAAAATGTCCTATTTAGAGCTGTTTTCAATACAGACATGCTACCTACAGACCACTGCAGAGCTACTTGACTGCCTTAGCTTCAAAATCCCTCAAGAATGTTTTTCCTTCCTCTGAATGCAATGAAGGACAAAGGCAGTAATAAATTTCTCATGACATAATGTTTTCATTAAGTAGCACAAATGTCAAACACTTGATTCACCAACTATTTTTGACTCAAGCAGAAATACACTTATTCTGGCAACAGCAAAAAGCCAATCTTCAAAAACTGGTGTGACAAAATAGGTGTATTGATATTTTATTGTTTTTACAGAAGGACACTTATTTCAGATTGTCAAAAAGTGTGCAGTGTTCTCACAGTGCAAAATACTAGGCATAGAAGAGCTTCCTAAATCAAAGTTTATTAATAGAAATATTGTTTTGAATAATCTATTATTTTCTAAGTCACTACTTCCAGCAAGAAGCTCCCAAAACTGGAGTTTACAGCAGAAAGGAGGCAGGAGTAATACTATCATTAGTGACTTATGTTCCTGCAACAGTGAAGAATTATAGTATGAAGTTTTCCATAGAAACCTGAACAAATAAATGGATATATGTATATATAGTGAAAACAAACAAGCACTCATTCACATTAAAGGAAGGAAATTGAAGAATTCTAAGTCTGATGATGAAGAAAGGTTCAAAGAAAATCTTCCTGTCACATCTATTGACACTCATTCAAACATGAAACATTTTCTTCTCTGGGCACAAGGTTTGACTTTGTTCATCAAAATCCACTGCAAGACTTCGGCATATGGGAGAGACTCAGTTATCCAATTTTACATGCTACAAAGTTTCTCCAAGGTCAGGGATAGAAAATACTTTTGAGGTCACTACGGAACTAGCATAAGAAACTCTCTCACATTGAAGAAACAATCTGTAATCCCAGAAAACTGTCATGTCCATTTGAGATCTAGCAGGAAAGTATTGGCATTAAAAGGTCAGCATGAGGATTCTAAATGGAGGGAGAGCAGCTGGATCCATCTTTTCAGCAGGAATTGTTTCTATAATGGTGATTCCTAATGCTCCTTGGTTAACATACCTCTGGCCTGAGCATGCCACTAGCTCAACAGGACTCTGGCTGCTGCTGCTATCCAGCTCACAGCTGGACATGGAGTACAAACAAACAAAGGAAGAAAAAAAAAAGGAAATGTTATTCTAGAGGTTTGTCCAAATTTAGTGAAATGAGGACAAAATAACTGGTTGCAAAAAACTACAGCTGGATACTGGTAGCCTAACAGAAGGAATGGAAAAGTGAAAAGGGTAAGAAATAAAAGTGTTTAGATAAGAACCAGTTGTTCAGTCATCCTGAGTTCCAGAACCAAGCGTAGTTGAGGGTCTTTTATTATCACTAACATGAATATAAAAATATAAAATTATGTATGTGTATGCATATATATACATATGGAAGATAAGTAGGTAGATAAAAATTGAAATATTGTATGAATTTATAGTCAAGAACAAATACAATCTTATAGATTAGGAGTGGACTTCCACTAACAAAGGATTTCATCTAATACTCCCAGAAATATAGTTTCAAGAGATCAATGTATTTGGATTTTTCCTTTTGCTATTTGAATCTATCTCTGCTTTAGGTGTAAATCTTGAGTATGTGGCTTATTTTCAAGAAAGAAAACATTTCCCTAACTTGTTTTGGAAGAATGGCTGTCTGAAAATGCCTGGCTTTAACAAAGATGGGGAAAAGGATGTTGGACCATCTGCTTACACGTTGTTTGTGCTTACTTTGCACCTGCAATCAGAACT
Organism: Bucco capensis; assembly: GCA_013396975.1. Classification (NCBI taxonomy): domain Eukaryota; kingdom Metazoa; phylum Chordata; class Aves; order Piciformes; family Bucconidae; genus Bucco; species Bucco capensis. The sequence goes on from VWZO01020727.1 coordinate 207,210, forward strand.
CAGTTCCCACGCTTGCCCAAAAAAGAACCAGCCCACAAACAAACAATAGTTAGGCTTACATGTGGAAGAGTTAAAAAATGACCTAAAGTCTCCCTATATTCTTGGGAGACTAAAAAACATCAGCCTAACAGTCAATGAATTGCAAGCATTTCAGATATTGGAGGAAACTCTTAGCTGCATCTAGACCACATCACTGTTAAACAAGTATCAAGTCACTAATCAGAAATCATCACTGTGTAGCAAATAGAGAACATCTAATCTAGAAATTCATTAGTTTCACCAAGAAAAAGTGCTCTGAGAAAAGATGTACTTAGGGATCATCATCCAGGGTGAGGAGGTGAAGCTTCACTTACCCAGGCTGAACTTCTTCATTGCAATAGTGAAGTTTCTTACCTAGTTTTACCCAGTCAAAACTCCAGCACACACTCCACCCAGGGCCTGTTTAGTCATTTTGGCATTCACAGGGTCTATATTTATGAGCTATTTGAATTACAGCAAGAGGTTGATATAGTTGTAGGACATCTGACTCTTCAATAAACCATCCCATCCTACTCAGATTCATTTATGAGTGGGCATTCATCCTGTATGAAAGAGAAACATCTGAAGACTGTCAGTGTTATGTTCAGATGTCCACAAGGGCAAGGAGATGTATGGGTTTTAGGCCTTACCTTGACTGTAGGAACTCTTAAATAACACTGTCATCAATACTGACTTTTTTAATGGTGTAGTATTTCATAAGATCAAATGCAGAAAATAGTCTCACCATTTTTTGTTGAACCAAGTCTCATACTCTACCTGTGTGCAGATATTTTGCTGGAGTGTTTGGCTAGTTTCTATCAGACAGTCATAAAACTGACTGGTCTAAGTTACCCCATCTTAAAAGCACCTGAGTCATATCTCAAACCTTGTCTGCTTTGCTTAAAAGGTTATGGGGCTATTACCTGTAGGCAATTAATATATTTGGACTTACTGGAGATAAAATTAATCACTGAACAGAAGACGTTAGGCTTACTGTGAGGTGATCTATGTACAACTAAGACATGATCCTCAACCTTATGTATTTTACCTTGCAGTAGAACTACACTGTCTTGTGTTTGGTGTGGCATCTCCTGGCAACAAAAATCATGCCTTAGAGGGAAAATTAACAACACAGACAAAAAACATGCTGTATCCAGACTATCTGTGAATTCATTAGAATATTAAGTAATGATGGAATTTAGCAACTTAAACGACAAATATCCCAGGGCTCCCTCCCCCAAGCATCTAATGTGTACATCCATCCCTAATACAGTTTCATTGTTTCAGCCTTCAAGAAAAACAGGATGCAATATGCCTTCTGTCTATGATAAAGTTTCCTAATACAGTACAGTAATGCAATTTATTTTCATACAGCATCCTGCATATAAAATATTACATAACTCTTTATGAAGATAATGCATTACAGACTCACGCACATTACTGTCTTGCAGGAAGAAATTGAAGGATAATGTTGTGGGAAGGGATGGAGGAAATTAGGAGCTGAGGTACAAAAGTAGTTAAAAAAGGAAGTAGTAAGCATGTGTTCCTCTTGTACCCTTGGTGTCTGCGTGAGACTAGCTTTAGCAGAGGGCAGACCAGCATGGTTGCAGATATAGTGCAACACAAAATATTACAGAAACATAGGAAGGGATGGTTCTTATCCCATGGGTTTAAGGTATAAATAAAAATAATAAAATAAATAATAAATATAAATATGTATATATTATCTATGATATATTATTAAATATTTATATATGTATATTTATAAATATATAAATAAATAAAATAATAAATAAATAATATAAATAAGGTTTAAGCAGGATAACAAGGTGAGTCACAGAAGTATCATGTGAATTCTCCAAGATATCAAAGAGGGAGCTTGTGGTTCAAGTGAGGAATGGACATGAATGTCAGAAGTTCCAGATGGTGCATTGTCCAAAAAAAAAAAAAAAGCTTTCCATGATAGATGGACCAAACCTGCATAATCAGACATTTCATGTGATTTGAGGAGACCCACGCTGGACTCAGATTATTGCAGCTTAGAGCAACCTCTGAGTGCTGCAATGTGAAGTCGTGAAGCAGGTGGAGAAAGAAAACCTTTGTGCAAAATCTAGACTAAAGCAGGGAGAATTCAGACTTGAAAATCAAAATTACTTGTGGGAGAGTCTGTGTATTATTTGGACTGATGGAGTGAGAGCTATTCCTGACTCCTTTGCAGGAAATATGAATGAGCCAAAGCTGAGGCTGTGGCTGAAAGCAGACAGGTGGGGAGGGGAGCAGAGTGTGTGAGGGGGAGTAAGTCTCTTGGGGATTCTAAGGAGAGAAAATACCCATTCACTCCAAATAGAGAGGAAGAAACTTCTGACCAAGGCTGTGGCAATTTATATTTATAAAGCATAATTATAAAACCTCAAAATCCCACTCTTTCAGTTTAAGAGACAACAAATAGAAGCTCACAGAACTTGCCCAGAGGGCTCAGTACTGCGTTGGGCCCTGCAACCATGTAAATAACTTCTAGAGACATTGAGTTTCCAGGGAATTTGAGCTCTCCATTGAGACTGTTGTCCTTCCTACCATTCAGAATTCAGCCTTAGGAGAAAAACAGTTAGGGATATAAAGGATGGGGAAAATATAGGGCTGAGACTGTTGTCCTTCCTACCATTCAGAATTCAGCCTTAGGAGAAAAACAGTTAGGGATATAATGGATGGGGAAAATATAGAACTCTGTACAACTACAGTCTGATAGTCTCCACTACCATCTGGATACAGAAGCCACTGAACATATGTATACCAACAGGGGAGAGAAGGTGAACTTAGACACACTGTTCTCTCCTCTAAATCTATCCCTTCAGCATAGCCTTTTTTTCAGGAGCTCAAGGTCTTCTGGAAACTGGGATGATTAAAGCTGGGTTTCTGCCATGGCTTCCTGTGTCACCTTGGACAATACATCTAGATGTGCTCAAGAAGATGGAAGCAGGCAAAAAGGAGCTCCTCTGCCTGCGCTCTGAGCCTATGGATACAAGCCAGCTCCCATCTGGAACCCATATGCCCAAATGTCCCCATGCTGACAGATAGCCTCTGCTTTAGGAATCTCCAGATAATATTGCATCTCTCTCACTCCTCCAGCAGGAGTCACTGGCCCAGTAGTGTGCCTGGATAGGCACGGATGCATAGCTGTGTCTTGGCCAGTCCAGCTCACATTTAGTATATTCCTACCTTTGTTGAGGTTGAAGCAAAGATGCTGAACTGTGAAATGGAGCAGCTGATGCATAAGAACATCTGCTGAGCCAGGTGTAGGGGCAGTAATCTCTGGTACAAGTGTAAAGCAGACAGCTGGTGGCAGTAAAGTTTGAAGAGGCCACAACTAGATCCACCCAAGAAAGACTGTCAAAATCCTAATTAGCTCACTCACAATGAACTAATGCAGCAATAAGGCTTCTGCACCACAGCTGATTCTAGCTGCACCCATCTGTGTAAACATGCTATAAATCTCTCTTTGATTTTTTTTCCCCCATCTGTGAAATGTGAGCCTATCACACTTTTTTTTTTTTCTTTTAATATTTTCTCTCTCTACAATTTTAGCTCTTCAGGACTGGGCTTTCACTTATTGTAGCCTTGCTCATTACTATAACAGTGGGAGAGATACATAATAGCTGTCATAGCTGGGCATTCTCATTGAATTCAAAGGCAAAACTGACATTGACTTTAATGGGAAGCAGAAAGGACATTCAGAAACCCCTGAATTACTCCATTTATTAGAAGGATGCAAATCGTTAATATGATAATGATTCAAAAGGCTGTAAGATTGGGACAGTTTTCAAAGGTGCAGATTTACACAGGCCTAATCTCTGGATGTTTACAGATGTCTTATGTACTTATGAAAATCCAAGCAGTTCTTGTGCTCTTAGGATAGATAGATATATATATATAGCACAGCCTGCACTTTAAAGAAATCATAGCTTGCAGAGTCTTATGAACATTAACCCTCGACCCCTTTCTCATGAGCCCTTCCACTTTTTTTCCTCTCTCTGTTGAAGATAAGTAGTCAAAAGGAATAAAAGCAGGGACTGAAAGCTGAAAAAGAACATCAAGAGTTATGCTGGCTTTCTGTTCAGTTGCTGCTGTTTGAGGTAGGGTTGTTGCAAGTTTTGGGGGGTGAGGAAAAGAGAGATCACAGAACTGCACCTGGAAAGGAGATGTCAAAGGAAAGGGTAGGGAGCAAAGAGAATGTGGTTACAACCATTTATTTATGTGGATACTGCCTGGAGGGGCCTGGGCATAGGGATTAATGTTAGGTTGAGGCTTAAATTTATCATTTAGAGAAAGATGGAGCCATGAGCTCCCATTGGAGCAGGATTGAAAAGTTGGCTGCCAAAGCAAATTGATAGGACAACAGGACATCTTTTCTGTGAGACATTTTTGTTCTTAGTAGTAGCTTCTTGGGCTTTTCTGAAGCTCTGGTTAAGGTTAGGTTTACTTTTAAGGTTAAGGCTGAGAGAAAAAAGAGGCTAGAACTCCACTTGGAGGGTGATGGCAAAGGTCCTACCAAAAAATACTGAGAGACTAGGCTGGGAGACTTTTTCAGTGTGGGCAATGACCACATGACCCATCCAAGTCTCAGCTTACTTTTATATTTATTACTAGAGTGAAGGATGAAAGAAAGAGAGAGCTTGTAGCTGCAGTTGGAATGGGACTGAAAAGGGGCTTCAAAAAGGAGGAATAAACTGTCAAAAAAAAAATCATCTGGACAGATATCTGAGGACACATGCTAATACTCAGCATCTACTTGGGGTTAGTGGTAGAGTAAGACTTAGGGTGAGGGAAAGAGAATTTATAAATCCACTTGTCGTGGGATTGGAAAGAGGTTGCCTAAATAAATGGTAATAGGCAGACAGAACTCTCCTGTGAGAAGACATTGGAACTTTTTCATTATGACACTAGTTGGGGCTCCTTGGTTTAGGCTCAGCCTCTAGCTATAGAGGTTAGGTCAGAGAAAACCATCTATTATACCACAAAGACACAGGAATAATAGCTTCTTGGAAACTAGTTTTTTCCTTCTAAGTTTGAGAAAAACAATTGTATTGCAGTAATATTTAAAAGGATCGAAAGCTATGTTAAAAAGTAATGGAAATGTGGATTTATTACTAGTATCATCAGATCTGCTAGGCCATGGGATGTTATTCTCTGTCCTACAAGTCCAAATCATTTACCCCTGTATTTTGAAGAGAATTAACCTTAGAATAGACACCTAAGATTTTATTTTTCCTTTTTTTTTCTGCAAATGCTACTATTGTAAAGCAGAAAGTAGAAACATTTTTATAGCTCTTTATGTCAACTAGTGAAGAAATAAAGTTTTGGACAACATTTTATGACTCCCATGTAGTAAACAAAACCAGCAATTCCTGGCCTAATTCAGCCAAGGGGAAAGCCCTGGAACCAGTTGCCATTTATGGATTAGTTAAAAGAGAATTTTTTATATTTATTAAAGATCTGTTTAGAGATGAGTGATAGGAAATCTAAAAATAGTCCACTCTAATACAGATTAATCAAACAGATTAATCAAAGAAGCCTAGTCTTACTTACACTCATCACTCAGCCTTTTTTTTTTCTCTTTTTTTTTTCTTTACTCCTCATATAGCATCTGAGGACTCTCAACACCCTGTGAGGTAGATTGGTATTTCATTCTTTTTATGAAAGAAAGCTGAGGCTAGGAGGAAGCCAATATACTTGTGGTTAAAAGGCTTCAAAGCACATGCTTCCAATCCAGTTTCTAATTTCAAACCTTCCTTAGATGTGGCCTGGGACTTTCAGCTACTCATTTCACTCAGTTTTACAGCTTTCCTTTCTAGAAGATGAGACAGGCACCTTAATAACAGCCTAGTGGTACTCTGGGGCAACATTAGTATATGAAGCACAGTAGGTAGTACCAGGATGGTGAGGGCTCAGTGTGAGTATGCTCATCCTCATGGCTAGGCTTCGCGAACGAAGATCGCCAATATCCGGGAGCAGACTGGTGATGGAAATGGGAATGGACTGACATCCTGGTATTGCTATTGCTAGAGTGTTTTCACAACACAGGTTTAGACTCCAGCATGTCTGGAAGCCGTAGGGATGTTTCGGACAGAGAGGTGGTCTCTTAATCCAACATTTCTACATTGGCAGGATGCTCTGCCAGAAATGAGTATCTGCTCTTTATTTCATGGTTACACCTTTTTCCTACTCTGAATGCAGCCTCAAGTTCATGCTCTGGTTTAGCCTAGATCAGGATGGTTTTAAATTGGAGAGGAGTAGATTTAAATTGGACATTATGAAGAAGTTCCTCACCACAAGGGTGGTGGAACACTGGAACAGGTTGCCCAGGGAGGTGGTTGAGGCCCCATCCTTGGAGGCATTGCAGGCGAGGCTTGCCAGGGCTCTGGGCAAGCTGCTCTAGTTGGGGATGTCCCTGCCCAGTGCAGGGGGGTTGGACTAGATGAGCTCCAGAGGTCCCTTCCAACCCAAACCATTCTATGATTCTATGATTCTATGAAACACCCTCAGGGTACAGGTACAAGGCAATGTGCCCAGGGTTTTAGCTGTTGCATTGCCATGCAGTTGTCACTGGGCTGCCAACTCATCTTCCTGGAGAGTCCTGATGGATGGCACATGCAATGTACACGTGGGCCAGGCTTGGACTAGCTCAAAAAAGCCATACTGAGAAAGTATGAGGAAGGTTTTCTTCACTAAGTACTGTTGATTTTTCAGGATACTGGGCCACCTGCATGAATATTTCAGGATTCTGCACCTAGCACTGAATACAGTAACATCAGCTCTCCTAGCAGCCCCCAGTCTTAGTTATTCTAGGATGTTGTAGCAGTTGAAAAGGCAAACCATGCAAACACTGGCAATGATCCTCTTTGACTCCAGTAGGAAAACTGATCACCCAAGCAGTTCTGATCAGATAATTAATTTTGTGTTGTAATGCCTAGATCTTGGGCCAGAATAAAAGTTAGCATGTCTCCTTTTTGGTTCTAAACACTGTGTTTATTCTGTAACATTTATACATTATTTTACTTGTGTAGCCAGCTGTTTTACAGTCAAGGACCTAATCACAATGAGATACAAATCCATGCTGTTGCCCCTGGGAAAACTGGTAAATTAAACTATGTGTGTATAGACTTTAAAATGCTGAAATCTATTATACTTTCCCTTCCCACCAATAAATGACAATGAGTTTTACTCACTTATGAAGGGCCACTGTTTATTAATACCTCCCTGTATAAATATTAACACAGCAAACTTATAGGAAAAAATATGTGAAGGGTCAACTTGAAATTGTGAAAAGTCAGGCTATTCAGCACAAATAGCCATGCTTCATTCTGCCTGGGAACTTAAACAGCCTCATCACCATAGTATCTGGAAGGTGCACACAAGTGTGACATGATTAGCATCTGTCATGAGTAGGTCTTTCTATTCCTTCTGCACTCCCTGGGGAAGGCTGGGCAAGGGGTTTTTAAAATATACACTACTTACACCGTGCTCTGTGTTTATATTAGCAAAGGCAAGGTTAAAGAGATGTACTTTACTCCCATCTTTCACTCACCTAATTTTAAAAGATATGAATACAGAAGGCAGTGTTACCTGTGCCAGATATATATGTGCAGAAACTTGGGCATATTTCTTTAATTGTTCCTTTTAAGAATGTGAACAGGGACTGAATTGAAAGTGCTTCTGATGTCTTTTATTTCTTAACATGCTGAATATGCCTGCTCTTTTCTCATTTCATCTCCTTTTCATGGTACTTAAAAGAATAGTAAAGATTTCTGTAGAAAGATATAAATGTTTCCATAGTCTATGGGTCATTGGTATAATAATAAAGGTAATGGTTGCCATACAGCCATTATAGGCTGTTGTGTCAATGCATATTATTAGGCACCTTTTGTCTGTGAGTTATCGACATGATAGATAGCAACAGCTCTTTAGAACATTTTCTCACATAAAGCAAAACCAGCAAAATTTCCCCAGGTCTCCTCTAAAGGAGGCACTAAACCTAGGATTCTCCTGTCCCTTTCAGTTTTTTTGTGGCATTAAAGATTTGATGACACTTGCTAAATGTATTCGAGGATGACCCTGTCACCCCAGACAGAGTTTTTCCCTTCTCTGCCTCTCTCTTTGCCCCATGGAAGGGACCAAACCTTTGCGGATGGAGCAAGGCTGTCCTTGGCTGTTTCCATGACTACTCCCTCAGCTGAGGGAATGATGTGGGGACGGATGCCAGGATTTAAGGAAATAAATGTGCTCCCACCTTCATTCACTCTGCTGAAGTGTCGCTGTGTGGCGCAAAGGACACCCCTAAATTCACAGAGCAAAAGGAGCTACAAAATGTGCTCCCTCCCTTTTCCTAATTCACCAGCTACTGGCATGCTAGGAACTTTACTAGGAGCTAGATAATCTTTCTATTCCAATAATAATTTAAAAAGCTATTCTTTTTCAGGCAGGGGATATTTGGTTTTGGTCCTTACTGTTCTTCATCAGGGAAACAATTTTGCATTGGGGAAAAAAACCAACATTGACAGAAAATCTCAGTGAGCATCCGCAGCACAGCTACTACAACTCTGAGGATTCCTTAGTTCTGGTAATTTGTAAGGTGTTTGCAACTAAAACAATTTAACCACCTCCCATGACCATCTCAATGGAAAGGGTAGATATTTGCACTCCATGCAGCTGCCACTGTCCCTGTAAAGCTGCCAAGCAGAGGAGTTACAGTAAGCAAATCGACCTTGGGCTGTGCCATCACCTGCAACTCAGTGCAGGTCTCCTCAGTCCTCCATACTCAGCTCTGCCTTTGTCTAGCTTTTCCTTATAGTTTGGCTTTTCCAGAATAGGCTGCCCAGGGAAGTGGTGGAGTCACCATCCCTGGAGGTATTTAAAAGACAAGCAGATGTGGTGCTTAGAGATATGGTTTAGTAGTGACCTGGCAATGCTGGGCTAACAATTGGACTTGATGATCTTAAAAGTCTTTTCCAACCAAAATGATTCTATGAATTTCAGTGGTTACATCATGCTCACTCTCTCTGCCATGCAAGCCCTATATGTAAACCACTCAGAAGGGGAAGAAGGTGAGAAGGGCAAAACACTGATTATTCATTAAATAGAGATTGAGTTCAATGGATCAGACACCCTCCCACTTGTTCTGTCTTATACACCCTTTGGGTTGCTACCAGCTTTTCTCTTCCACAGACATCAGTGGTAACTTATCCCTGATGACATTTCACAGTCTGCACTTTCAAGTTCCTTTCCCCCCTTCACTATAAAAAGCTCCTTGTAAATTTATGCAAAGACTTTATCATTCACTGAGTCTTAAAATTGAAAGGAATCTCCCTGCAGGTCATCAAATCCAGGCTCCTTTCAGCTTTGACATATTACACACTGCCTTTCACAAACTGCTCAAGCTCCATATTGTTCCTAACGTGTACTTTTGTTCCCGTGGCCCTTATCAGAGGGCTGGTGTTGCAGTTTCACACCTGTGACTAGGTAAGAACCCTTCCCACTGCTTATCTGTGTTTAGTCTCAGCCTGGCAATATGCAGACCACAGGCATTGTGGATATTGCCTGTTTGAAGGCTTCTTGTGCTCCGCAGGGAGCATGGCAATGAAGGGACAGAGTCTGTGCCACCATATATCCTTGGTCTCTAGCTAGACCAAGCACCTGTAATTTTTCTATGTCTTTTTTCCAGCCAGGGGCAGGTGGAGGTGAGGGATGGACTGAAATCAGAGTTCCCTAACATTTAAAAAAGGTCAGAGGGAGAGAGAAAGAGAGATAAAACAAGGAGAGGAAATAAGAATAATTAATGCCTAACGCAGTTCCCTTTTCCAAAGACCAGGCAGCAAGGGCAGCTATGACAGCTATAACATTTCCATTTCCTCCTGCTCTAAGTAGTGCCACTGGGGCAAGTGAAGGACAACAGTGGTCCTGGAAACACTGCAGCATGTAAATTCAGTTAGAGATGACTGCAAGAAAAAACAGCAGTGAGCTACAAGGGCAATGAGTGAGATGTCACAGGCAGCCAGCAGAGACACAAAGAGGCAGCAGATTTTTGTGCATGATATTTTCGAGCTGGCATTTCCAGTCCCATTTCCCTTATGAATAAAGCAGTAGGATGTGCTGAGAAGCAAAAGACTGCAAGAAGAAAACAGAAAGCAACCTGTCAGCTGTACAAGGACTGAAAAGCAAAGTTGCAGACTCTTTCCACCACTTTTACCACTGGTAAACACCACTGTAGGTCTGTCATGGAGATGGCTCTCTCCCTTTTCCTCACCCACTTGATTTCCAGCTCAAGAGAAGCAGAACTATGCCTTGGGCAGGACTGTTGCCTTAGTGGGGAGAACGAAAAAAAAACCAGAAGTGGATTGACCTACTGTGACTTAGCTAACTTTTTCACATGCTTGTGCCCAGCAAAACTCTCAGTTTCTTTTACAGACAGTGGATAAAAGTAGTCCCCAAAGACAGGGCAAGTAAATACCCCATACAGAAACTCATTTCTCTCCAGTAACTGGAGAGAAAAAGTTTGCAATGAGTATTTTAGACTTTCATGTTCAAATTTTAAATGTTTGGTACTTAAGGGAGGGGAGTCTGACCCCATAAACAAAAAGTGTGGAAGCCATCTGCTCCTTGCATTGCCACAGCTGAAACACAGCTCCTCTGCCATGTTCCCAATCCCACCCACAATGAATAGTAACTTGTGCAAGGAATATGAGAGCAAAGAAAACAAGCAGGAAAGTCATATATCAGGCCAGCTGAACCTTATCACTGAAGTAACCACATGGTTCTGCAGGAAAATAAAAACAAGGCAGAATCCACTGCAGGAAGAAGGAAGGAATTTACACTTTAGCTAAGGGAGATCTTGGATGAAGAGCTGAGAAATCTGGGATCACACTCTGTCTCTAAAAGAGCTGGGTGATTCTGAACAAGATGGGTGATCTTGTCTCTATGCCTCAGTTTCTTCCTCAGAGATATTGATATGTGTTCTGGTATAAGCACTATAATAATTCTGAATATTGCTTGTATGTTTCTGTACTGATAGCCTCCTGCACCCTGTAGATACTCATTCTGCATAAGAATAAAGAAGTAACCTGTTATACAGCTCAGAATTTCTTACAACACATTCCTCATGGTGAAATAAATTAATGGCCTCGAATAGCAGGAATATAAAGGACTCCAAACTCTGAAATAATCACCTCCATAACCAGGTCTTTACCTCTTTAACCAAAGGTATCTTCAGATTCTCTTGTGAACACTTTGAGAAATTCCTTGTAAAAGACTGAGGAAAGGAAGAAAAATATGTGATCAATACACTCTTAATCTTAAGAAAGTAGCAGAAACACCTTAAACAAAAGTGTACCTGCTTTGCAAAATGCTCAAGGAGATGAACAAAGGCAAAGAAGAGCAATGACACACTAAATCTCAAGTTCTCCCTGCAACAGCTGAAATTGCATGAATCATCCCATCAATCACCATAGAGCAGACAATCTAGTCTCTCTGAATGTCAACATCCAGCACCCACAAGCAAAGGGCAGAAACCCAAACCAAGCACAGAAGCAGAGCAAGAAATAAAAGAGGACTTAGCTCTGGGATTGCATGACAGCCCTCTCAAACTTCAAATTTGGGAGCACGTAATAAATTAATGAATTAAATAAATAAATAAAAATCAGGAAAAAGGCAACAACAGCCAAACTGGAAATTCCACATCTGATGCAACATCCTTCAATGTTACAATGCTCAAAAACCTAATGTGTAGAAATGCACTAACAAAAAACCCTTGTGGATTACTTAGATCCAGCTAGGGGAAATGACTGACTTCCTCTCCCCTTCCTCCAAACTATGTAGTGTATAGCAATGCAGCATCCTGCTTCTTGACTGAAATTCCCAGAAACTTTACAATACCTAAATAAAAAGCCTGATAATTTCTCTGTGGTTCTGTGACTATCCATGCAGAAGTTACCTGTGTCACAGTGTCACTTCCTGTGAGGGTTTGGCTTGGTTCTTTTTTCTTACTCTAAAGCCTCTTCTACTTCACACATAATCTCTCCTGACCTTGGATATCATTCCTGTTGGGAGCAAGGTTCCAGTAGACACATATTGAACGGGAAAATGTTTCTGTAGGGCAGTTCTTCAGATGACTGTAAGCTGCCACTGCTTACAAGGTAGCTATAGAGCCAAAAACTCAGAAAGGGAGAAAAAGGAATTACATGTGATCTGCTGAAAGATTTCTAAGGGAGATACTAAGAGAGGTAAGTACTCAGAGAGCAAGAGGAAAACTTAGTTATGGATTTTCCTGCATTGTAGACTTAGCAAGGTGGGCTTTCTACAGAGGGATTGTTGCTACCCAAGTTGAGCTTAGACTGCCAAGAATCAGAGAATTAGTGTTTATTTAAATGGAGAGGCTAAGCAGGGCTGAGGGTTATAAACCCTTCTCCATGTGGAAGGTCCACGGAAAGGATATATCAAACAGGTGGGATAGCAAAGTAAAAAGCAGATTATCCTTCTTGCAAGAAGGGCCAAAAAAATCTCCTTGGAATCAGGATACATGTGATGCAGTAAAGGATTTAGGGATTTTAAGGACTCGTGTCTCTGGTCTGATATAAAATTAGCTCAAATTAGATAATGACTGCTTACCTTAACAGAAAACAAAGAGAGGGCATAGAAATAATAGATCTCTAATTAGGTCTATTCTTCGAAATAGCTGCATTAAAGCTAATGTAGGAAACACTGCTTTATTTCCTGCTAAAACCAAGAAGCTGTAAATTTTTCATTCTAGTTCTTTGCATATGCACATATATTCTAAGAAGTGAATCTTAACAACTTGTTATCACAAAGTTGCTCTGGCTTAATAGGAGGAAATGAAGGAGTTATCAGAGGTTTATTTTAAGGGCCACAGATCCTTCTCCTCCAAATCCTCAAACGTGTTGGTTTCCTTCTCCACAAAGTATCTCACTCACATCCACATTTGGAAACCAGGCCCTTTGACTGCATGCCCACTTTAACACAGCACTTAACAGATCTTACTGGCTAACCAAACAATTACATCATGCATATTATAAAGTCTCATTACATGCAATGCTGTCAAACATTGACTTGTCAAATGCCCTGCAAAACCTAACTTCATGGACATATTTCCAAGGGTATTTGCTGCTACAACTTCCTTATTATCTGCTTTACAAACCTTTCCAACACAACTCATTAATTCATTACAAGGTTAACAGCTTTTTTTTTTTTTTTACTTCATTAACTGAAACAACATGATTTTTCTTGTGCTTTAATAGAAGATTCAATTTAATAATTTAATGCAATTAATTTCACTCATAATCCCAGACAAAAATACTTTGTCTGTTACCAAATCTAAAATATTTTCAGTAAGCCTGATCAAAATTGTTTTCTGTTTGTATAGTCTTTGTTGCAAAAAGCTGGGCTATAAGCAACACATATATTAGTATTGTCAATGTAGGAATAATACTTGACCTACAACTGCCTGTGGAGTCAAACAGTAGAGGAGAAAGGGGATTAGAGAGATCTAGCTCTGCTGCATAGGGTCTTGTTGCTAAATTCATCAGATGTTTTAAGCCTGCCCTTATTTCCCTGCAAGAAAATATTAAGTCAAGCCTTTCTCCTTTGTGTTCTCTACTACTCTGCTGCTAATGTTCACTTTATACATAACATAAACCTGAGGATATCTGAAATCAGTGAAGCTTCATGTGCAGCAAACAGAACCAACAGCACATGAAGTCCTTGGTTTTTCTGTCCAGAGTTCATCAGGTATGTGGTAACCCTAGGAATCAACATCAGCAAGAAAACTTCATGATACAAACCCCATGGGAATATATCCTCTATTGCTCTAAGCTGCCAAAGCTCCATTTAAATTGCTACAAGAGAAAAATTTGACCCAGGGAGTAGCAGTAACATACAATAACCCTCTCCAAGGATTCCTAGAAAAAAGATTTCTATTAAAAGAATTCACAAAATAAAAAGGAAGGTTTCATTTCAACCTCAGAAAGAAGTCTGAAAAATGAAAAACCTCTCCAAGTTAATGCTGTAGAGAACATATTTGATCTCTGAGGCCAAGGTGGACTTGACCTATGCATTTATGCCTGAGAGGGGGAAATTTAAAACTGAAGCAAGGAGAATGGCAATCACAGTGCATTTCTGGGGGCTATTAGTCCATTCCCCTGACAGCTTCCACCAGAACTGTGTCTGTGGGGACCTTGGAGCTGCTTAAATGCTCTTCCCACTCCTGTTCAAAGGATTGCTTTTAAAAGCACCCTTTAAGCTGGTAATTTATACTGTAAAAAGGGATTCAAGGCCAAAAATGCATCCACAGGATAAGAACTGGAAGCAATAATGTTATCTGACCCTTTGGTTGCCACCATTAGATGCTGTTGTTTAATGCACAGTGAGTGCTTTATTTTGGGCTGGTTTGGCATTCAGCAAAGAGCATTTACAATGGTTATTAACCCCGTGTTCTGCACTTCCACTGCAGTAAATATTTTTTGCTAGATATTACAAAATGGTAATGATACATTGTGGATGTAAATTCTTCTTGGGAGCTGACCTCTTACTTGATTAAACAAGTGGTTGGAGGTTATTTGCATGTGCTGTTCCAAGATCATCTTCCTCTTCTAATTCTGTGTGAAAGATTGTTTCCTCTCCTGCAGTGAAGGATATTAGGGAGCAGATAATTTAGATTCAAGGTCAGTGTCCTTCAAAGCAAGTAGCCTGAGCTATTGCAAGTAATCCTATGACATGCAGGGGAATTGCCTAATATGAGTAAGATTGCAAAATCAGGTCATGCCTGAACTGACGAGGTTGGGAAACACGAGGTATTTCCTTCCCTTAAATGACCTTGTGGGATATTACACACCCAACCTCAGCCAAGAATGCAACTGGGGAACTAGCATCAGTTGTCAAAACTAGGTCCCACTTAATGGTGCAGACTGTGCAAAATACCACCACTTGCAGGCAGGATTAATTACTCTAAAGAAAGGAACTGTCTAGTTACTGTTCATGCCAAACAAGATGACATACTCACCTGTGAATTTTCCCAGTCCAGGAGAACCACAGTGGTTAAAGAAACTCTTTGTTGCATTGCATGAGAATGTGAAAATGAGTCATGGAGCAAACCTACTTGAGAATCTCGATTAAAATTAACCCAGAAACACAGCACATTCTATGAATGGTGATATATTAAATATGACACAAACTTGCTTAGAACCTAGTATAACCTGAGGGCTGCTATCTCAGTTTAGGTGAACTGCCTGAGCTATATTGAATATGCATCAATCCTTTGAGGTTTACAGTATTCAGCTTAATTAAAGTGAAACATTTTGGTAAGACAGTCCATCAGGTGCTCATCATACTGCTCCAAACTGCAGAACTCAGGCTCAGAGCTGTACACTTTGGACATACACAACAAATTCCAGGCCAGTTTATATTCCTAATCTCTCAAATTGCATTTTTTAAACTTAATATGCTAATCCAGCTGCAAAACCTGCTGGATTACATTTGTCTCTCTTCATGCCCCATCTCAATGCTCCATGTTTTGTCCTATCTAGTGTTTTTTTCCAGTGGCTATTTCCAGCAAGGATAGCTCTGTTCTGTCCAGCAGAGTCCATGTACAGATCTCTTCAGCTAGCATTGATTCAGTAGCAGCACAAACTTTTCTCCATGATGCTTAGCCTGAGCTACATAGCTTTTTTTCTACAACTCAAAAAACACTTCTTGGTAGTACAGTAGTGTGCAAAAAGCTAACTCAGAGATCTTTCACATGGCACAACAAATAGACATAGCCTGAATGTGGAGGCAGTGTTTGATGGCAGGCTTCCCAGCTCATGGATGCCTCTCTCCCCTAGCTAGAGGTAGGCTCATCCTACGCTACCAGAACCACATTTACTTAGATCTTCTTCACAAAACTGAAGCCAGATTATTAATAAATCTACTGCACTTCTCAAATGGCAAAGAACCTGCAGCCTAATTGCAATATGGCTCCTTGCATATGGTCTAAAATGCTGAAGTGGTGAGAAGCTTACACTTCTTTGTGTGTGTTTTGCGGTGCCAGAGAAATACACTTTGCAACCAAATTGCAGCTCTGTAGTGCACAAGCTGCCTGCCTGCACCCTGAAGGGAGGCAGCAAGGCTTGAAAGCAGCCTTGGATCAAGAGGGTGACTACTCTGCACCTTCTGCATTATTGGCCTGAGGCTTGCATAAAGAACAGGCCCTGGCTTTGGTGAGATCAGGACTTCTCCCTTTGTTATTTAGAATCCAGTCCAGCAGTTCTTCCATCATACAATTCCCATGACTCTCCATGACTAGTCCTTGCATTAATTGGCTCCAATCCCTTTATATTCAAAACCTCCATCCTATTAAGACCAAAGCTTGCTTCTGTCTTGCTGAAATCCTGATTTTGCAACCTCTTTACATGTGGCATTCCCACTGAGTTTGATGCAGAGAAACCTGCACTGTCTGGTCATTTCTCAGGTATCACACAAAGCACAGCTAAATATAGTAAATATATATTCACAGAGGAAATGGTCTTTTTTCTCTTTTTTCTTTTTTTTTTAAAGAAAAAAAGAGTGACTCCATGTCCACAATCAGTGTGGAGTCAGAAAGTTCCTCACAGGTGCAAAAAATGGCTTAGTTACTTTAAAACTCCTGTAGCAGGAGTGTCAGTATATATATATTTTTTACTGAGACAATTGAGACTACAAACCTGATATTTCTTCGAGGGGAGGTACAAAAAGGGGTAAAAAATGGGTAATGGCATTTCATTATATAAAAGTGACCTAAAGCAATAGTATCTCTTTGACTACAGAGGGTTTTTTTGAATGAAAGTTGCACACTATATTTTAGTTATATTCCATTAGAGAAGTAGAAGAGCATTTTAGTTCTGACTTTTTTTTTTAACATCACATCCTATTGTTTCTAGACTACAGCTCCACATTTGATGCCTTTTGAAAGAGTAGCATGAAATTATCTTAAAATGAAATATGAGTGTAATTACAAAGTGCTAAGCACTCTCCTAATGCACTTGTTGAATATACTATGCCAGTAGCATAAAATATGTCACAATTGATAAAATTTAGAACATGCTTCAGTAATTTCACTTAACTCTTAAGAGCAGGATGGAATAAGAAAGCTTCTGTGCACCTTTCCTGCTGCAGTTATAAATGTATCATGCATGGGGAGACCAGATTGATCTGGAGTATTTGAATTTTATTTGCATCAGCAATACTAGAGCAGATAGGGAACTCAGGGAAGTTAAAAATAACTGGTAATATTCTCAGATAGTGTAAATCAGCACTGAGATCAATACAACTGTGCCACTTTACATCGGATTAAAATCTGGAGACATAGGTACTAAATCACAGCACTTCTCTGCCCAATTAGCTGCTCTGCCTGTGCACAGACAAGGTCACCATTGCCTTGGCTCTGTGATAAGCTATTTGACTCCCCTTTGATCTCCTTTTGGTTTGCTCACTTATTTGAGAATAGAAGCAATGCAATGATTTCCTTATAATATCCCACAAAGAAAAAAAAAATTAATCTAAGATTTCTTTTGTTGACACATGAGGATAGTAGAGCAGCAAATGGCAGAGCAGCTGAGTTGGGGTGAAATGTCAGAGCTTTCTGGCTAGAAGCTGTTAATCAAGAGGAGCATTACCAGAGCTCTCCTCCAAGGCATCTGCAAGACCACCAGCTGGAAGCTCTAGCATTTGATCTCTCCTGTATCCATAGCATGACAATCATTTGAGAGTGTTCAAACTTGTAACAAGGTTTGAAATGTAGTCTAATGAGCTACCTTGCCCTAATTAAGAACATTTTTTCCACACACCTTACAACTTGTTGTGCCATTTTCTCAATCTGGTGCTTGAATACAAGCTCAATGAGGAGCATGAGCAAAATCTATTTTGATATAGGGAACCTGAGCAAAGCAACATTTAGATTGGATTGCCAATTATTTCATTGGGCTTGTCTCCAATGTTTTCAATCAGAATGTATTTACAAAGACATTTAGCAATGTAATAAACCAAAATATACATGTGCTCTTTAGCATTGCTGTCGGTAGTCTTTGGAACATGTAATTTTGTCTTTGATCACATCCAGGAAAAAGTTGTAATGCTTACTCATTGTTCAGACAGATAAAAAAGACATCACCAGAAGACAGAGTCCATCTGAAGACTCTGGATTTCTTTACAAATGCAAGTGTCATCAAATGTCATCAGCATCTTGAACATCAGGAAAGCTACAGAAGAGTAGAGAAGTTCATGCTGGACTCAATCTCTGGAAATCATTTAGTTTAATCTGTTACTGAAGGAGCTGCTAACTTCAAAATTAGATCAGGTTGCCCAGAGCATTTTCTAGCTGAGATTTGAAAGTCTCCACAGGTTGAGATTCCCTGATTCCCTGACAGTCAGTTCCAGTGTTTAACCATTCACATTGTGGTTTTTTTTCTTTATATTCATGAGAAATTTTACTCTCTTTCCAAAGTCAGCAAGTCTCTCAGAAGTGGAATCTAAAGCCAAAGATCTCTGCTCCAATCTCTGAAGCACAATGTTGGCTTTTAAGTTTCACCCTCTTATTCCAGTATTAGTACCTAAGTTTTATTTGTCCAAATCATCTCTTTCACAAAAAGTTCCAGTCTTTATCTGCAGACATCAAAGTTTCCCCTGCTTTCCTTGGCAAGCCATTCCAACAGCTAAGCATCCTCTTTCTGAAAATTGGGTGTTTTACTTCCCATTTGAATTTGTCTGATTCCCTCTTCTAACTACTGCTCTCTTTCATTTCTCCCACCTCTAAATTAAAAGGCCCTTTGGTTTTCAGTGTTTGCCCATGCACTGTGATGGTTTGACTTAGAGGCATATTCTACAATACAGGAGTGACTACAACTGCCTTTTAGCCATGTGAATATAAAAGGCTTGAGAAAAAGGAGCTTTGAAACACAAGTAGTGATTTTTACTTCTGTCTTCTTCACCTGCAAGGTGTGAGCAAAATGATGAGAGGTTCTTTTAGGTGTTATAATCTAGTTTCGTTTCAGTGTGCTTTCTGTTCAATTAAACACACTATCTTCCCTGTGTCTCTTAGGGTAAGGCTTCTATCTCTGCATCCTCTCATTTTTCAATTGCTGCTTTAACATATGGCTGCCAGAAATGTACAGGATCAGTTTTGCTACACATCAAGGAAAAATTGTGTCCCTCCTCCCCCTCATTCCTGTTTATCAGCCAAAGATCACATAAACTTCTTTCTTTCTTTTTTTTTCCACCCCTTTTTTATTCCAGAGCATATACCAAGTTGCCTTCTATCTTTCACAGAGGCACTGATTTCCATTGTATGGTCCTTTGTTGTAAATACATGGTCTCCCATCTTTATTCCCCAAAATAAATTGTGTCATTTGATATATTAAAAAGCATATCTTTTGAAAGGGAACTTCTCTCTTTATCAATCTACTCTTATTATTTACTATTTTTTCCAGCATTGTCCCATTCATATATTTTCCAGCAACAGTTTTATATTTACTCTCAGATCATCTATTGAAATGTTAAACAGCACTGGACATAATAGAGACACCTGTCAAACATGACTAGAGCATTCATTTATAATTCCCTATAGATGGCTATTATTTGAAACCTGCCAGTTAATTGGGGGTTAACTCATTTAAAGCATGATTTATTTGAAACTTGAGTATTTTACTGAACTAAGTCAAAGTATATATACAAGAGCCAAAACTATTATTGACTATCAGGTAGGAACAATCATGCTAAAGACTAATAATGATGAGCTTATAAATATGTATAGCCACATTATTATTATTATTATTATTTTGGAGCATTTCATTCTGCTGCTCTGAGAGAAACCAGTTCCCTGCTTTACTTCCAGATGATTGACAGTTCAAGGGTCACACATTGGCCTGTTTCTCTTCCTAAAGGAGGAAATCTAATTTTAGTCTGAAAGACATAAAAAATCCTAGAGCAAGAGGTCACTCAGCTTTATTAACTGCTCTTTGGGCTAAAATCTTTGATGGAGAACTATGAATTTGGAGGTGTAAAAAAAAAGATTCTTGTAAAATGGTGATGTCTACCCAGATAGTATGTTAGATCTTAAGAGGCACCACGAATCTTATGAAAAAAAAAAAGTGGACTGGTTTTGTCAGAGAGTCCTTGAGGCAGCAGGAGGAAGGGGAGGGATCTTGATCATTTATTCTTGTGAAGATGTAATGTGTGGCACCAGAAATACTTCTTTTGTTTCCCTTCTCTAAGTCCTGAAGGAGAGGAGAGGATTCCTAGAGATTGAAACTGATTTGGAAAAATCTTTAAGTCTAAAAAAGTCAGCAAACAACCCCCAAAGAAACAGAATGAAGCCAAACAAAAGCATAATGAATGCATAGGCACAACCTACGGACAAGATACTTCTATAAGTAGATATTGTATTTTTATTATCACACTGAAGAAACCAGCAAAATATATCATTCCAGAGTAACAGAGATGTACATAGGCATGTACAAAGCTTACTGGAGTTATTGGAAGGATTACCATTGACTTCAGATGGCTTAGGCTACTTTTGAGTGATCTGTAAAACTGCATGGATCTGTACCTCTTACAAAGGAGTTCAGAGTATGACATCCTGCAGAAACCAAGCCATTGAATTCCACCTGAGTTCCTGACCTAGTTACCATGTTAATCTGAATTTAGATTTTAAAGCAAAACTAAACCCTTTAATGAGTATCTTCCCTTACTTTCAAGAGCCTAGTGGCTAAAGGATTCTCTTAAGATAGGGGAGGCTTAAATTCAAATCTTGTCTTTTCCTAATTTCAGAAATAGAGATTTAGAGGTTAATAAGCATTGAGAAAATAGCTCTACAGCCTAGTGAGATAAAATTTCAGTCTCTTCTTCAACTAGCATTTTCTTAGTATATATAGAATGGAGCAATTCCAGGTGGACACAGGATTTCAGCACCATTTCAGACAACTCCAAGAGGAATGATTTCTTTTCGGAACTGTGGAAAAAGTTGGTGCAATTTCTTGCCCCAAAGTGGATTTTGAAGATGAATGAACATGGGTCTCACACACACAACGAGAGCATCACTTCTGCTATTGGCAAGAAAAGATGAAGCTGACAGATGAAACTAATTCCAAGAGTCATTTATTGCTGCAAATCTGGAATGGGAGAAGGTGTTTTCCTCTAATCCCGTATGCATTTAACAACCTTTGATAGCAGAGCAGAAGTCTGAACATTTTCTTTGTCATTTCCTACTGTTTAATACTTCACACAAAGCACTGGCTTCTTTGAACCCCATTTTTAGGTGTCTTGTTCTGCCCATAAATTATACAGAGAGCTCTTATTTCACTAGGGAGAAAGCCACCTGAAAAATGTTCCAGACCTCTTTAGACTTTATCATTTTTCCTCCTTCAGCCTATTTCACCTTAACAATAACTCTAAAAAGATCACAGGCTGAGATTCAAATGATTCAAATGATAAATTGATGCATCTACAGAGCTACCCTGCTTCACATTAGCTGAAAATAGAGCTCCAGTCTGGAAGTGACAGCTCAGTATCTAGTCTTCTGATTATATACTCAGACAATGTTGTAAGAAAATACTATGAACTAAAGCAGGACTGACTGCCATACAAATACTGTGTGAATATTGTCTGTAAATTTGCCTATAAAGTTAATAAAATGTGGTTTAGTGTTGTTTGGGGTTTTTTGTTGTTGTTTTTTAAAGAGAATTAGATTCTCAGAAGGTAGTTGAAGTGTCATGTTTGGAGATGTTCTGATTTAAACAGGGCAAACACATAACTGAGATTATTTTGAAGTTTATTCTCCTTTCTAAGCAGATGCATCTTGGCCTGGAAAGGGAGAATAAGTTGAACTTTCACTGCAAGAAAGAAAAATTAGTAGAGGCTGAGGAAGATTCTTCATTTGTTTGGGAGATACTTTCCTGATCATTTCTGCCTCATGTTTTCACATTATTCTCAAGGGAAATAGGAAGATATACTTTTACAATGCTGGTGGAAGACTTTAGAAGTATATATTTTTAATCTTTTTGCCTAAATGTCAACCTTTAAAATTGACATTATGTTGCAAGTCCATCTCTGGGAGAACAAAATGCAATTTCCTAAGGGTGAGTTTGTCAATGGCAGGGCTAACTCAGTAAAAGCTGAGTCACTTCTATCAAATGATTCTGGCATCAGATTATGGAAAAATAACATGTGACAACAGAAAGGTATGCAGGATATATTTTTACTCAGCCATACACTAACTACCCATTGTCTTAAATCCTGTCTAGAGTTAGCTGACTCATTTGACCCACCAGTAAAAATAAAATACTGTGAAACTACTAAGGTGCCACATAATGACTCATTCAATAGCTTCAGTAACCTGAAATCTCAAATAGGAGTTTTTTTGCTTTTTTGTTTAAGCAATATTAATTTTCCTATTTATTTTAAATCGACTTTTCTTGTAAAAGTAAGTGACAGTGAGCTACATAACTTAAAAGGAAGAGTATAAAATACATGTATATATACATTTAGGCAGACAGTCCTTACAACATTGAGTGAGATTTTTGAAGAAAGTGTATTGGGAGTGAACCTCTACAAAGCTGTGAGTTGGAGCTTTAGGTGACTGACCTCCAAGTGGTATCCAAACCCTGGCTTATGAAAATATGTTGNGTCCCTCTTGTAGTGAGGGGCCCAAAACTGGACGCAGTACTCGAGGTGAGGCCTTGAGTAGAGTAGAGTAGAGTAGAGTAGAGCAGACTTAGAGCCTACATACAGAAACACAAACCAGTCACCTAGAGCTGGCATCCTTGGCTGGTGCCTACTCAAAGGCATCTGGAGCTGCTCTATTGCCACTTCTGCCCTAACTCCCCCCTAGGTGGGTGCCTGGTAATGGAGATGAGCCTGAGCCCCAGCCTCCAGGGCTAGTGGGCTGAGCACAGAGCTCTTGCGTGTGGGAAAGGCACCTCCTGCTCCTCAGAGAAAGCCAGAATTTGTATTTGTAGGCAGCCTAGTCTTTTTGTGTGTGAGATATGTTCTGAGATTGCTGTAGTGATGGCCCATTGCAGAGGATTTGGGTGGGCTAACATCTAGATCAACACTAAGCTCCCAGATATTTTTCAAGTCTAACTCTCTGGCAGCTGTGTCTTCCCTAGAAAGCAATATAAGTATGTTTATTATGTGTGTCCCAAGTTCAGTCTTTGAAGTGATGAAGATGGCAGATGTTACACAGGCAGGCAGGAACACATCCTACCATTGTGTCAGTTTTACACAGTTCTGACTCCACTGACTTTGAGACACTCCAAATTTCATCTGGCACAAGGAGAAAGAATTCATAATATTTCTAAGGGGTTGATGTCCTTAGACACTCAGTTTTATGTTCATCTGACACATTATTCACATATGTACCCTACTGTTTAGATTTAATATGGAAGTTCTAGCTTTAGTTTAGAAAATATATGTCTGTCTCTGCTTTAGCCTATAGGTCTAGCAACTGTGACTGACAAAATATTTTTGCTTGCCAGAAATACAGGTTTCTTTGTGCAGCTATTTCTCACAGCAATGCAAAAAAGATATCTGGGTCACTTCAGTCATTTGTTTCCATTAGTAGTTAAGTGTGAGTTATTGCTATTGAATGTATTCTAAAAAAAAAAGGGTTCTGTTTTTTTCTGCATCTCATAAGCAAATAAATAAAAAAAGAGTCCTTACTCAAATCAGTTGAGAAATCCTTTACCAACCAAAATTAAATTTGCCATGAATTTTTTTTTTGTGAAGACATACGGTTTCTGATTTCACATTAATACATCATTTTTGCACAAAGCTTTTTCCCCAGAATATATACTTTAAGGAATCATTGTTCCCTGTGCTGCCAAAAAAAAAGAAAAAGAAGCAGGAGGAAGGAGGATCCTTTCATGGATTTACAAGATACTTCAAACCTAATAAGTTGAAGAAAAGGTTTTGTGACAGGAGTGAACTTTGATATCTGGTTTCTCCTGCTGTTCCAGTTAGGTTCCTTGCCACCTGCTTTTGCTGAACCAGCATTTCTAGAAAGCTGGGCCAGGTTCAGCACAGTGGGGCACAGGTAGGCTAATTTAATTCCCTCATTCCTTAGCAGGTCTGACTGTTTGACATTCTTTGTTTTCAAGCCTTAACAACAAATATACACCCTTTGTGTAATTCTTTCTTAAGCTGTGGCCTGTCAATAGGAATCCACAGCAAAGAGCTGGGGACTGAAAAAACTCACTAGGAAACACTGATGCCGTGGTGATGCAGATGATGATATGCTACATTATAGTAATGTTAATGTGGCAAAGCACATATGTATCTGCCAGAGTGAGCAATATCCACCTGCCATAGCTGTGAAAGCAAAAATGCAGACAAAACACTGGGGGAGCCAGGCAGTAAGTTCCTGAGACTCATCCCCCACTGCCATGGCCACAGGGATAGCTGCTTGAGCCTGCCCTGCTGCAGCTGCACCCATCCATGGCCAGAGCTTGTCCTCCTGTCAACTGCTTCCATGTAGGAGTACAACCACCAATAAATGCTATTTTTACAGATGCCACTACCCTAACCCTCCCTGCACTGAGGATGAGGAAGAAGCCACCATCCACACTCTGCTTCTACCTTCACATCCCACAGGACCCCAATTTCCACAACATTCCAACATGGCAAAGGGGAGATAAGGAAGGATTTCCCCATGCAGATAGTAGGACTGATTGACTTTTTCAATACAGTGCTAAACTACTGTTGTTGCTGCATATGTTTATATTGTCCCATCCTCTCCTCCAACCTGAGATTTTATTGAGAGAAAAACTATTTTGCCAAAGCAAGAACTTTAGTCTTGGCTAATACTTTACTAGTTGCACAGCATGAAATCATAACTAGACATCATTTCCATTTGAAGAAGTGGCAGGCTGGAAAAGGTGAGAGATAGCAGGGCAAAACCCTGAGGACACGTTTTTCCTGCTCTACTTTACTGAGGAACTAAGAAAGGAGGACGAAGGAAGAAAGATAACTAGGGAAATAAATATACATGTACTCTGCATTTAAATATTGAATTTAGATGTGAAGAATATAATTTTTTAAAGTATTATTTGTCACTTTTTATGATCTGTCTCACTTCTTCCAATACTCCCTCCCTCATGTAGCTCAATGTCTTTGTGTGTTGTAATAATAGATATCCCAGCAAGGCACCATCTTTGTTAGCATGGTTCTGAAGCTCTTCTAAGCTGCTGTTTTCAGTGGAGAACTCTGCAGCTTTATGATATGATAGCTTTCAATATAATTCCTCTAAATGATTCATATAATGACTGTGGCTGCTTGCAGGAAAAAAAAAAAAAGTAATCCATTATGCCCTCAAGTATTGCATGACAAACCCTACTGACACTAAACACACATGTCCCTCTGTATCCCATACACTGTTTGACTCACTCACATTTTGGACTGATTTCTGAGCAGTGATTCAGCTAAGTCCTGCCCAGCTTTCCATGCTGATAACACAGGAAAAAAATGAGAAAGCAGCAACATTAGCCTCATTGTATTCTCTCAAAGCCAAGAAAAAGCCTCACTGTTTTCCTGTTGCAGTTTTGTTGACACTTCCTTGTTGTGCCCATAGTATTGGAATATGCTCATTATTCACAGCCTTGATGACTGGTTTTAGGTTTCCTCAAAAGTTAATTAAGCGATAGTGAATTTTTCAGTACATGTAACTCTTTCCCAGGGTGCTGAGTTTATTGTTCTTATTCTTGAGAAGTTCCTGAAGACCAAAGCCAGAGGCAAATGCACACTGGTGATATGCTCACAGAAAATGAGACACAGGAAAATAGCATTTTCTTGGCAGGAAGATCATCCTGAAGGATGTTGGGATCACCAGAGCTGCTCTCCCTTTCTAGGGACAGAAACCCCCACATTCAACAGCTGAGAGGGAGCCCATGTCCCTCAGTGCTGCTGAAACCACTTCTCTGTAACTTCCCAGCATAAAAAGATTTGCCCCTTTGAAACTGCACAACCTCCAGTGGCCTTTTTTTTGTCTTAAACCCATCCACCTTGAACATGATTACTTAATTATATCCCAAACTGGGCAGACTCAAATCTCATTTATGACATGATCCTTTTGGTGTATAATAGTCTTAACAAGCCTTAATTTTCCACTCTGTCTTCCTGTCATAGTTACTTACCAGTGCTAAGAATAATGAGATAAAAATGTAAGGTGGAACAGGAGAAAGGAAAAAAAAGGCAGTTCAGAGCAATGCTTGTGTGAACTTCCCATAGAGGAATAATTAATGATGATCCTTAGGCACTTCTAAGGACTCAGCTCCTCTGGACTTCAGGTGATGAAACACTACATTGTCAGATTTTGGGGGTGATTTTGCTTTAATAGATTTTCTTCCAGACATTGTCAGCCTGAAAAATATGGCTCATACCTTCTGGCCCATGAAATCAAGGAAACTTGACTTCCAAAGGATTTTATTTGCTTACGCATACCTCATTGTGACCAATTTGCACCATTTTATAGCATGGCCATAAGTATTTATTGCCTTTTTTATTTTTAAGTTTCTTAACTTTCATTTTTGAAGCGGAATTTTCTATCTTTCATTTTAAGGAATATTATGAAAATGTTCTGAATCCACCTTGCTGCATCCAAAACACAGAATTTAGATTAAAAAACTCCACAGTGTCATATTACTATTCTTTTAATTTTCAGACTTTCAAGGCAATCTTGCACTTAGTAATTTATTTTTTTAAGACCTGGTTCCTAAAGTATGGAAGCTTGGATCTATGATTCATTGAATACACACATATATTTTAATTTTTTTTAAGTTGTCCATTATAGTTAAATAACATCCTGTCACAGAACACAGAGCCCACAATCTAGGTAGACCTCATCTGTGTTAAGTGCTGGAAACCTTATTGCAGAAATCTCCTTTAGTCAGCTTCTTTGTTGTGTGTTACCACCTAATTTTTACCTTCAGGCATCCAGGCTGGTTTTGCCCAGTGAAGCATCTGTGATCTGGACTTTGGGGATGGAAATAAGGAGAAGCTCCAGAGGCAGCTACAGTCCCAGTATAAAGATAGCATCCCTTTGTCTCTGTGCTGCCCTTTAGCAGTGGGGCAGGGGCCAGACAGCAGCAGAGGCAGAGCAGGAAGCAGAGAACTCTGGATTTCACCTGCAGTGCCTTGTTATACAGATCCACTGTGGCATTCAATGCCTCTCTCTTCTGCTTGATTAAAGATAATAAGGCACAAGTCACTGGCAACCCTTTGAGGCAGGGTGGTTTCTGGAGATAACTAGCAGATGGATTTGTATCATCGTATTTATATTTAGGATTTTATTAGGTTTTGCTTTATAATTCTAGTGATATTTTTAGTTTAGCTTATTGAGCATCAGAGCAACCCTTTCTCTGGTGACCAGTCTAATACTACCAGAGCCCCACAGGGAGCTGCTGGGACACTAAAGACCATCAATCCTTATGAATAATACATTTATTTCCTACTGAGGCTCAAATCCCATTAATACTATAACATTATTACATCTCTTATTTACTCTTTTCTATCTGTGGGATTAAAGATTAATTCTGCACAATTTTTTTCAAATTAAGAAGAAATCTCTGTAGGTCCAAAGCATTTCACATAGAATATACCAAAGTTATTGCCAGAAGAAGGTTGACAGAAAAACAAAATCATGAAATGGTAAGAAATATCCCAATCATGTGAGAAAGGGATGGGCATTGCAAGGTCTTACCTAAGGATGTCCACTGAAATGTCCACCATGCTCTGCATGGGGATTTCTCGTCCTGGTGTCCAGAGTGAGTTCATCCATGACAGGCAGACAGGACTGAATGGAATTATGGGAAAATATCAACAGCATTATCTGCCTAACTAGCAAAAGGACAACCCCTGAGGTCATCAGAACAGTTTACAAAACTACTTTCTCTCTCTTTGGATGTGAGTAATTCCAAGTGTACCATGGTCTAATTAGGCAGAACCTGGATGCAAGAGCCTTTCTCCCTGTAGGTTCACCACGGTAAGATCTCAGCCTCCTCTGCACATCTACTACTGCTAGTACTTCTACTGCTAATGAATAATTAATTACAGTGAGGATCTATTAAAATCCAGTTGCCCTCAATGTCCTTTTCATAGTTTGCAAAACCAAATAAAGGAAAACCCAGAAGACTGAGGAACTTGCCTAGTGAAGCCTGGAAATGAACACCAGTCTTTGACTATCACTGCATGTTTAAAGATAAATCACAGAAATGAAATAGCATACAGTAAGGTGAAGTACATAAAATTCAGAAAAATACAGCTTTGCATGCATAACAAGATTTTTGATGTATTCAGTATCAAATCCAAAAGGTAGCACGTTGCAAGAAAAATATATGACTGTATTCAGTGCAGATCTGCTCCCTTGCTGAATTATTACTGAGGTATTTGCAATGTTACAGGATTCAGCAAATACATTGCCTTCCTCAGCCCCCTTAGATAATTTGCCTTTGTCCAGAGCTGACCACACACTCTGCTTCTGAAATACACAGAGGCAATAAAAAGAACACAGAGGTTTAGCAAGTGAGGCACTGAGGGACTAATATTCAGCAATGCTAATTCCAGCTAAATTTATACTGTATTGAAAGAAAGTGCTTTAAAGAACAGCTTGGCTTACATCAAGACATGTGGTTACCAGATTACTTTCTCTCTCTGCTTAAAAACATTTAGAGAATTTCTCATTAAAATTATTTAAAGTGAAACAAGTCAAATAAATCTACTTAAGTGTGTTGTTGTATTGCCTCATTTGTGCTGAAAAAGTGTTGCTTGCTTTCTACATTCTATTTTAACTGTACATATGAGGCTTTACTCGCCCATTAACAAAATACATCACCTCCCAGTTGCTTTCTATACCTCCTTAAATGTTAAACATAAACACATATACCATATGTTTCCTATCATGACACCAATCCAAAATGGCTGCACTAGGCACCTCCACATAATAGATCATCTTAAAACACCTTAGCAGTTTTGCTTTATGGAGTTATTTTTCCTGTGACAAATTATAAGCCTATATTTCAAGAACACGACCAATCTGTAGACTCAGTTTCAAATCTGCATAGTTTCTCTTTATTTTAACAAAATATGCTGGCTTGTATCTGATGCAGCACTTTTTTTAAAGCCATAGGCCACCTTGGTTGCTATGGTATCCTACAAATCCAGTTAATTTCTTCAGTTAGTAATTTCTCAGCTAATAATTTGTGAAGTGTTCAGATTGAAAACATTACAGTTAAATATAGTCAGTGTTATAACTTCCAAAATTATTGTGTAGCTGTTGTGTAACTGAAGCTTGCAGAACAAATTAGAAGGTTTATCATCAGTCTGCAATCAAAACAAATTTTAGGGGAAAAAAAAAATCATATTTCTGTTAAAAAAAACCCAGCCTTGCAATGCTTGCACTTGTAAATTCCAGCTATCAGATGTTGAGTGTGGACAAAGTATAGTCATAAATGCCATTGAATGAAGATTTGGTTCTGAATGGATTTCAAATGAACTTCTTCCTCAGGTTCAGCTCCGTGGAAAAATGACTGTGTCTGGAGCAAGCTGAATTTAGTGAGGAATTTCTGCCTGGCTTAAACGAGCTTTTGACCAAGGCCTCATGCTATTAATGCATGAACCTGCAAACTCTTATTTCCCAGGGTAGCTCCAATGAATCCTAGCCTGATTAAACCTCTATAGACCTATGTGCAAAAGCAATACTCTCTCTGCTCATTCTCCCTCATATGTAAGAGCTCAAATGGTTATGAGACAGCATTGCTACAGGTTTGATCAAAAATAAATGCCATATATCTAGGGACCATGAATAAGGGATGAAACAGCACAGAGGAGGAAAAAAGCTAAAGGAAAAGGAACAAAAACCACTATTGCCTTGGACTGTATAATCTCAGCAGAGTTTCTCAGCCTGTCAGAGTCTTTATTTCAGAAGTACATCTAAATGCCTCTTGGCTACACAATCCCATGGGATGAAGCAAAAGCAGGTAGACTTCTGTGGGAGTATAAGCTCCTAGGTAACCTCTTGTCACCAGAAATAAAGAATTGGAGTATTACTGTTGTTGCCTACTCTATAAACCAGTGTCACCTGAGGAAGCAAAGCTAGAAAAGCTAGAGAAGTATTGCAGAGATTTCCTATGCAAGCCATTTTGTCTCCAAGGAATTTTTGAAAAATGGAGGAACAGGAAGGAAATAGAGGTCCTTTTATGCTTTAAAAGGCAGAGGAGAAAGCTCCTTTACCTGTGTCCCTCCCCCAGCTCTTGTGCAGTTAGAGCTCCCCTTACTGTTTCACTCTACCTTATCTCCTCTCTCCAGATAAGGCTAAGGAGACCTCCAACAGATGGACCATGGAGCTTTCCTCTTCTTCAAGCTTGTCTCTCTCTGTTGTGTGAATATGTAGGATCACACACTCTTTGGTGCTGCACAAATAGCACTTAGCTACTTTTTGAAACAGTCACCATAGTGTTTTTCCTTCTCTTTGTAATCTTACTGCTGCTATTGGTGCAATTTACAGAGGCTGCTCTTATTCCTCAGAGCTTTCTGTGCAATTAAGGAAAATAAAGAGCAAATGCTTAAGTAGTTGAGAATGGAAGAAGTGAAAGACAGATGCAAATGCAGAGGCACCATGAATGACTCCTAAAGAGGAAAGAACTACATGCAGCTTGTCTTCAACATGCTCTAACAACAGGCACAACAATTCTAGATTCATTTTTGACAAACCATAATATGGTTTAGAGGGGACAGAGGCAACAACTTCTAAACAATATGAATATCCAGTTTAAGGAAACAGCAATCACTTGTCTATTGTGACCTTCAAAGTCATAGTGGATTTATAACACACAGTTGTTGAAACAAGTTGTGATGTGCCTTACTTGCACTGACCACTTGTATGGCAGGACTTTTCACACCCAAGAAGGAAAAAAAAAGACCAAATCAACACCCAAGGAGGTTTTGGTTTTGGGTTTTAACTGTTTCATCTTGATCTTTGCATGCTGGTATGAGTGCCTGAGTGCACAAATGTGCCATATCTAACCTTTGCAGCAAGAAGCTAACATGTTGGCTCACAGGCTGTGTCCTCATTTTCACCTCGTGAACCTCAGTTGAAGTTGTTGGAACTTGCTGAGGCTACCAATCCAGGTCCATACCTAAGCTACCTGACTTCTTCACCCTCAAATTCACATCCCTTACCATCTGCTCTACATTTCAAAATCTGGAATTAAGCAAGCCTGCAGTAGATGTGCATGTTGAAATGTAATAACCCTGAAATGGCTACTGCTTTCTGCTTTGTAGTTTCGTTGTTGCCCAATAGCTCTGTCACTAGCCTTTTTTTAACCTGATCACTGCTGGTTTTTCAGCACAATCTCTCTGAGGAAAAAAAAGAGGGTGGGATGTCCAGAACATCCTTAATAATGAAGTTATCAAGGCTTTCTGTTTTTCAGAAGGTATGGTTAGACACAGCCCTACACGACAACACCCAACAAACAGGCAAAAATTTGCCAATCCTTGTTCTGCATTACACACCCATTGAACATTCTGGGTGGAGAACCTCCAAGGTCAAGCTCAGTTCTTTAAAAGTATTTCCATTTCTACATTGTCTATAGATAAGGATGCAAATTGTCACAATCCCTAAACCTCAGTAGCCTTTTCTGATTTCTGTTGCCTTTGTAACTTGAGTTTCCTAGAAGATATCTGTGTTTCATTGTGTGAGATATTGTACCAGCACTAAAAGTGAATATAACTCTTGCATTGCAGAGCAAAAAATTTGCTTAATTATTATCTACTTACTAGCCTACTGCAGGCCTGAGGTAGGTGGCAAGGGTCTCTTCTCCACACTACTTCTGTATTTATTCAGTTCTTTTCTGCATCATTTTTAGCTCACATCTCATCCAAACCCATGAAATGTTCAATTACTGTGATCTGATTACATGTTCATAGTCAGCTTCTCAGCACATAACTTTGCCTTTCCCACCAATGGTTTAATTGATGCTTAAAGGTTTTTTAACAGCCACAGAAGAGAAGCAGAAGCCACAAGGCAGTATTAAACAAATTCTACATGTGTCCCAAGCCAGCATACATGCCAGGCATGCTTTGAAGAGCCATTGCTCTGAAAAAATGCATTTCAGGGAGGCTGATGTTTGGCAGGTTGAAGGTCACCATCAGCCCTACAGCTATGCATCTGGGCCAGGCAGATCTCTTGTGGTTCCTTCCCACAACTGCCCCATTGACTGGGCAGTTCAAAGGCCCCCACATTCTGCAGTAAAACTCAAGGACAGGTGCCTCCAGCCCAGCCCTGGCCTTTGTGTTCTTTTCCTTCACTTGAAATGCCCTCTGAAGCTCCTTTCCCACATGCAGAACTTGTCCTACATACACTCACCTCTCCAGAACAAACGATTTGGAATAAAGGTGCAGTCTTGCAGTAACAATCATCTTAACTATTTATTCTGCTGAGACAAAAGATGAGTCAACAACAGCTTTTCAGATATGGAAGAACCTCTAATTTCTATTGCCAAAACTATTCTCTCATCAGGGCTTGTCTTCCACCCAGTGAGCTGACCCAAAGCTCTTTGTACCTGTGACTAGATGACTCAAGGCAAAGCCTCCACATAGTACTTGATGTTGTTTGGTGTGTGGGACATCAGAGAGGAGAAAGATGAAACCAGACACATGATGCTGATAAGAATTTCTTTTTATGTTATTCCAATAAAAAATACATTCATACAGAAATATAACAATCTTGCAAAAAACAATTTCAAATAAAATCTTGTAAAACAAAATCTTTACAAAAATCTTACAAAGAGATTCTTTAGATAACAGGGTGCTTCAAAAACAAAAAAAGAAATTTCACTAATAGAAACATTTTATTCTTAAATTTCAAGCAAAAATGTTTTATTTTTTTTATTTTTTTTTTCAGCTTGATTGAGGCTCAGTTATCACCTGAACAAAATGTACTTGCTTATTAAGAAAATTACAGGCATTTGACATATGGCACACAGCCCCACCCCATCCACACAAGTCTGATGGTATTTCACAATTGAGACAAGCCAGTGCAAGTTTAATACTTTTTTTTTTTTTTGTTTGGGGTTGGTTTTTGTTTGTTTGGTTTTGCTTTCATTTACTTTCTTGTTTATAAGAATTTTAGCTAAGCCAAGGACAATGCAAACAAGGAGTTAAAAACAGAACAAAACACAACCCTAAAGAGAAATCCATTTTCTAGGAAATTTTATTTGTTTGGGGGAATTAAAAAAAAAAAAAAAGTGCATTTTCAGGCAATTTAAACCAAAAATGAAATGAGAATGATTTAAACCTGTGTGTTCCTTAGAACCAGATCACTTGCATATACTTTTTTTTTTTTTAAACCACTTATCTACATACATTTCCAGGAAGATATACCAAAATATTAGCATAGTAAGCAAGACCAGTAATAAATAGGAAAAGAAACAGGTCACATGTTTCATTGCATTGACTGTAGTGAGCTGGTTTAAAAAAAAAAAAACCCAAACAAAAAACAAAACATAAACAAAATACTGCTTTTGGACAAACTATTTCTACTCTAGGAAAAAACCCAGTCTTTATTTTAGCTGAACTATATAGAATTAGAGCTCAACCACCACAACAACTAGCTCACTCACAAGTCCTCCAGTAAGCTGGAAGGCCAAAAACCCGAGTGTGCTTCATCTGCACACAGCTAATATCCCTTTAGCATGCCAATATTGGGTTCATACCATTCTTAAATGGCCACAGATACGCTATTCCAGACAACCTAATAACTACAAAACACAGTCAGCAGTCTGAGGAGGACTGAATGCCAACAAAGCCTTTAGCATCCCATTAAGCTAAAGGTAAAGCCTCTAAAAATGCTAGATTTTCATTAACTATCTCTTTCATTTCTTTGTCTCCTTAATGACCATATTGCAGGGGGGGGGAGAGGGAATTTTTTGATGGGCTGTGGCATTTTCTAGCTATGTGTTCTAATTTTTTTTCTTTTAAAAAAAATATTTATATATTATCTATATATATACACACATACACAGACTGTACACACAAATATACATACACAATTATTTTTCTGCCCACTTTTAAAAAAAAAAGTAATATAGTTTCTTTTCTGTATGACCAACAGATAGCTAGATATATAGATGTGAAACTTGTGCCTTTTAAGCAAATACATCTTTTAATACTTCTGTATCTTTAATATGTATGAAAACTTGACATATTAAGTACAGTTGGGGTGTGTATATACACAGTTGTTGTGCAAGGTCAATATAAAAAAAGTCTCAAGGTGGCAGAACTGGTCAGGTATTCAATTGGCATATGCATTATACTGTAACACAGTCAAATTGTCTAAGTTAAACAAATACTGTACTGACATGAATGACTTTTCTCTATATTTGTCTTTGTGAAGGAGGACCCTGGAAGTAACCTTTTTTTTTTCCCCTTATATTATACATTTGATACAGTACAATGCCAGGTGAAAAGAGAGCCTTAATAAAGCATGCATCACCCATACCCCTGTATAAGACCCCCTACAAGAGAAGGTCACTTGCATAAGGCACCATTATTAAGGTCAACAGTGCATTAACAGCTAGAAAACCAGAAGTTAGTCCTCAAGGCATAAATAAGAGAAAAATTAGCTGCATGAGAAAAATCAGTTTCTAACCAATAGTGGTTTTATCCACCCAACAGAAAAAATTATTCATGTTCCATACATTATGTAACATTAGACCAATTGTATTTTAGCTGCTCTTAACTGGAATCAAAACTGCAGTCCTGATTAAAGAATGGAAAAGCATATAGTTCCCCAGAACCATGCAATAACCTTTGTATTATAATGAAAAGTTATAGTTGTGTTACATTTGTAAATACACAGCTTATACAATGGATTACAAATGAGCTCTGTAGCAAGTAAAACAAGCTACTTGACACATTGCACGTTTAATAGCTGCACCAGACACCTAAAGCTCCTCTCACACAGGAACGGGGAGGTTCCCCATCTCCATTCTGGCATCCTGACTCTTTTTTATTCCCCCCCTCCCTTTTCCCCCATCTCCGTTTTCCCCTCTTAAAAAGGTGCAGACACCCCTCCCCCCACCCCTTGGAAATGATTGGTGGTCGTCCCATCTCACGAGATATTCCTCACATACAAGACATTCAGACTAATTTTTTTTTTTTCTCTTACAGTTATAAAACAACCACAAGAAAAAAAATGTGCCTCAGCATACAGTCATCAAGAGATCCTCATCGCATACAGTCGCCCAATCATTAACATTCTCAGTGCACATGCTCACGGCAAAGGCTTAGGAGCCACTCAGAAGGTTAGATACCAGTGTATGAGTCCAGGAGAACCCCAAACATCACGCACTGCGGTTGCTATGCCGTTTCTTACATGACTTATTAGCCCTCAAAAGACCTTCAAGGAAGTGAGGTCCTGGAGGCAACTGGGTAGGGTGCAAAATGGCATGCTTTGGCTGGAACACGCATCCCTCCGCTCAAGGCTCTTCAACCTTGACGCCTCTTAGCCCGCAGGATTCACCTCTTGCCCCATTCAGAGGTGTCTCTTCATGTGAAGGGCCAGGTGGTCAGACCTGGAAAAACACCTGCAAGGCAAGAGTCAGGTTGTGCATTAGCCCATGGTTGCTGGCATGCACGACGTGATATGCACAGCTGAGGCATGCCCCATGCTCTGCTTCTCCAAAAACATGGCTGGTGGAGGAGGGATTTGGCATTGCCTGGATACAAGGGAGCGCCTAAGGTGTCTGTGGACTCCCAGGGGGTTGGTGGTAACCCTAGAGGCTTCTCAACACTCATCTGCAACATCAGGCTAAATACCGCATCCCAAAGATTAGGAAAACAGAGGGTTTTTTTCCCCCCAGTCTAAATATACAATAATCCCTTAAAAATACCAGACACACTTGTGTTCCCAAATGATTCCCTCACAAGTGAAAAGCAGCCTAGACTCACTTTCCAACAAGCATTAAAAATAACTATTTAAAAAGGTGCATTTCAGTCACATACCTGTCACAGTGACTACATTTAAAAGGCTTGGCACCAGTGTGCTTTCTGAAGTGTCTGGTTAATTCATCACTTCTTGCAAAACGCCACTCACACCCTTCCCATGAACATCTGTAAGGCTTTTCCCCTACAAAGAAAGCAGATTACACGTTAGTCATGACTTCATTCAAAGAAAGGTAGGTGCCATCCCATTCATTTTCCATGAAAATCTCCTCCACCTCCCCAAGACAGCCAATTTTATTTAACCTATCTGAATGCTTCAGAACATGTAGGCAAAGAAGGCTTGCCAAATTCATCCTACTTAACCATTTTGCTGCAACAGCACATCAAATAACCTCATTCTTATTTAAAGAAAAAAAAAAGGCAATTGAACAGGCTCACAGGAAACAAAGAAATCCAGCCTTCTACCATTCCTGTTCATCCATAATGGCAAGCTTACTCCTAAACAGGTAACATTTGCCTCATAAAGGTGATTAAAGACAACACAGCTAGGCTCCAAAATGCAATTAGGCTACTGTATTGCCTCAAAGTCCTCTGTCACTCAGTCATCTGCATAACATGCAACCTCCTTTCTGCTGAGACACATATTCTTGGAAAAGCCTGCACATCATTTTGAACACTGCTATTTCAGCATTCAAGAAATACCACTTCCATTCACAGGAACATTCTCAGCCAGACAGCACCAGGACAACAGTTCTGCAGCTATTTATGGCTGCTCAACCACCACGGTTTCAGTGGAAGTTGTTCTTTCCTCTTCAAATACTTGTTCTATCTGACTTCTGCATGACAATGGAAGCATCTGAGCTTGCTCAGACTTCCCATAAAAGCCACAAGATGCTGAGCTCATGATTCAAAATAGGATGTTTTCCTTGAATTCTCTTCCCACATCTTGGGGGGGAGGAGGGAAAAATCAAACACTTGTACAGGTCTTTGGATAGGTGCACCAAGAATGCCAGGCAAATTCCTCACGTTAAGTGATGACTGTTGAGCCAAGGCACAGTTCTATGTACCTAACTGCTGTCAAATAATAAAGCTCAAACAAGCAAATCATCATGCTACTTCAACCATAAAATATTTATAAAAGCCCTGAAGTGACTTTCTCACTTTCTTTCCCAGTAACACACAGGATTGTTATTTTTAGTTCAGGTTCCATAACAATAAAATGCTGTTGCTCAGTATTTTGGGATGAAATTATACAGTAAATCATACATTTGTAAGTCCAATTAGGCAGCTATGTTAGGAGGACTACAACACACTGTGGCATTCCAAGACTTCTGCCAACAACAATGGTGCACAGAACTGTTAAATGATTTACACCTACAGCTATACTTTATATAATCAAGGCCTTGGAATGTCTCATTGAACGCACTCCATGGAGACTGAACCATAAAAATAAGCTTTTAGGGTATTTAGTGATCTGAGCAATTTTTGGACACAAGGTTTCTTTCTTTACAACAAAGTCACAATCTGTATTTGCTTTAGGACTAAACATCAACAGAGGTGTAGTGTCTGTTTTGACTAGACCTTTGCTCCTGAAGACCACATGCTGCTGGAGATTCCCAACCATTAGATGAGTGGCTCCTATTTGCTATGACAGCAGTCAATCTACCATCAACCGTCTTGGCTTCAGCTTGCTTACGAAGAGAATGAGGAAGTGATGTCCATGCTGGTAAGCCTCTACTGCTATTACACCATCTCTCCAAACCTGGGCTCCCACCCAGTGATTGTGTAATGCCATGACACCACCACCATCAGGGGTATTCCCTGCAGGACTTGCCAACTCTTAATAAGCTCAGGGTTACTAACCTGTATGAGTGCGCTGATGTGCTTTCAGATGTGAACTTTTGGTGTAAACTTTCCGGCAACCATTAAAATGACACCTGTGGACACGTCTTCTGCCATCTGGTGAGGTGTCACTGTTGGTGGGTGTACCTTTTTCTGCAGTCTTTCCAGCAGTACCGGTACGGATTTTCCCTGGTGAAGGCAACTCACCCGGCGTACAATTCCATAGCTGGGAAGAAGGCTCCTTGCTCAGCTCAGGAGACGAAGGGGGAGTGGAAGTGACAGATGAACTCAAGTTTCCTGAACTGGCTAAAACATCGCTGATAGGGTCAGAGGTAAACTTTGTCGTGGGTGAGAGCTCCTCAGAGCTGTCTGAAGATTCACTGCTCACGTCAGAATTCAAACTGTTGGTCTCCAAGTTCTGACTAGTAAGATTGTCCTCTTTTGGGACACATGTGTTCTTCAGTTCAGATTCCTCCTTTTTCTCACGTGCCAGAATAATTTTGGTCCAGAGATCCTCTTGGCTATCAAATTTGATTTCAGATGCAGAAACATAACAG
Source organism: Bucco capensis (assembly GCA_013396975.1). Taxonomy (NCBI): domain Eukaryota; kingdom Metazoa; phylum Chordata; class Aves; order Piciformes; family Bucconidae; genus Bucco; species Bucco capensis. The sequence goes on from VWZO01020727.1 coordinate 245,627, forward strand.
GGTTCACTTTGAAGATACCTTTCCAGCTCCAAACATGTCTAGGTGAAAGAGAAGGAAGAAAAAATTGAAAAGTTACAAGCTTGCTAACAAATAAACCCAATTGTATTTTACACATCAAAAAGCATGCAGGAATGCAGCGCATTCGATTTGAGGTTTCTAGGTTCAAACCAAATTAAAGGCTCCTCCAGCCATAACTAGGTGACTGTTATGATGAAAAGAAATCAGACCTGGGCAGGAGTTCAAACGCACAGCTGAAGGTGCAAATCAGCTTTGGTTTCCAAAATAGCATTCTAATGAGTCAGTGAAATTATCATCACTCTCATCACAAAATCTGTGTTTTCAGTAGGCTGGTGTTTTAAAGGACCACAGAGAACCACAACAAATAATTACACTTCACTTTTGCACCTTGCCTAATTTCAAGTTGTTTTATATCTCTCTCACACAAACATGAGGCTGAAAGGACCCAACTGAACACAATGTGCTCTGACAGGCAGTTAAAACCCAAGCGCTGTGTCAGAAAACAAAGCCACATTTCAGCATGGCTGCGGAGCTGCCGGCCCCTCTTCGGGGGACATCAATGGAGCAGCAGACATCCTCCCATTTCCTGTGCATGAGAACACGGCACACTCGACTTTCAAAGAATGTCATTCCCAAGCGTGCTGGCATGCACAGCACAGAACTCAAACTGCTCCCATGCGTGTTGGGAGGAACACCGGGAACTTCAACAACAGAAGAGAGGGGGGGAGAAAAAAGTTCCAGAATGGAAATGTCCTGTTCTATAGGATGCAAAACGGGAAATTACTCTGAGGTCCTGCTGGGAGTCCCACAATGAACAAGAACTTTATCTACTGGCCAAGAGTGCAACTGTATGAGTCATCTCTCTCTCTCTTTCACGCAATGCCAAAGGAGACTTCCTTTTAAAACCCTGACCATCTGCCAAGAAAGTACTCTGTGCAAATATACATGCAACAGTACATGGACAACTTCCCCCCCTCCACCGCATTTCCCTCTACACCATGAGACGAAACAAAACAAAAAACAAAACCACCCTAAACGGGTGAAACTGTGGTTTTCCATTTCAATTCACCCTGCTGACTTCCCAGCCATTTTCAGGGAACAAAAAAATATGAGGGGTATGAACTGTTATGGCAACAAGCTCATGTTTGGGGATTATTCTTTCCACTATAGGAAACGATCCATATGGAAGCTTTACACAGAAAATGGACACACCAAGTTTCCATACCAAACTCTGCTTAATTTTAGAAAGATCATCTCTTTCAAGCCCGGTAGCAAAACCTGATGCCAAATGCCACACATTCCTCTCAGAGTCCCATCCCATCTGTCCAAGAGAGGAGCCACCACGGGTGCATCTTCCCTTCTCCCCCAGCACTGCTCAAGTAAACTGGGTCACATGCTCTGGTCAGGCTGGGAGTGCTGGGATTGTGAGCAAAACCAGGGAAAAAAACCCCAAACAATCCCAAAAACAAACCCACTGCTGCACACAGTATGCATGTGTTTGTCTATAATTAGGTAACTGGGTTGCCATGCACAAAGAAGGTTTCGACAAGGACAACACAATAGTGTATTGATTTTCCATGGAAACAGTAAAAAAGCATGTATTAAGGTCTTGTTAAACTTTCATATTCCCGGCTAATTTAAATTCCTCATTAGGTAGATTAGTAATGGGGACCCGAGAGAAGCTCTCTCCGAGTTTAAATGCCTCTGAAGGCTACTGGGAAGGAGGTCTGGCCCTTCGCCAACAGCCCAAATGCCTGAAGGAAACTACTTAGCTCCATTTCAATCACGTACTATGAAGCTGCTTCTCAGAGAGGGGGAAGGGGGAGGGAAGGGGGAAGGAAAAAAAAAGGAAAGGGAAAAGAAAAGGCGTTGAATAGAATTAGTAGGGTTGTGAAGGTTGTAACACTTTGCATTTCAACCTCCTTGGAAAGGCTCCTTCGTCCTCGTGACAAGGCAGCAGGTATGTGCTCTGGTCACTGGGCTGAGCAGCTCCCCGCGGGAGCAAAGCCAGCGGATCTCCGGGACGGGCAGAGCTGGCAGCGGCCACCGCAGCTCCGGCACCCCGCTGCTGGGGCACATTAACGCGGGGGGGGAGGTGTACAACAAAAAACAACAACAAAACAACAGAAAACAAAAAAGGAGGAAAAAACCCCCAAGAAAACAAAAAAACAGACACACATATTAAAAAAAAAAGAAGAGAGAGGAAAAAAAGCCAACCAAATATGTCCATTAAAGGGAACGAGCCTCCGTTCTTCCTCCTTCCCGACCAGGGCCATTAGCATTAGCAGAAGAGATCGCTGTCATATGACTGACAACTCACCAAAGCTCCCTGCGCTGGGAAACGGCTACGGTACATACTGACATATATAGAGAGATATATATGCACTGACATAGGCATGTGTACATACACTCCTGCAGTGTTTTTTTCCCCATCATAGCCAGGAAATAAAACAATTTAAATAAATAAATAATAACAACAACAACAAAAAAACAATTGAAAGAAGCCCACAGCAAGGGGCGGAAAGCAGCCCTTGGCCGAGGCAGGGAGCTCGGATGACAAGACCCAGCTGTGGAGTTTGGAGCGGGTACAAGCGCAAAACTTTTGCCAGGACTCAGTGTGCAGCAGGCAGGAGCGGAGCGGAGGGATCGGCTCGGCTTGGCTGCGGGAGCGGAGCAGGGAGAGGAGCGGAGCCGCCGCCAGGCTGACAGCCCCTCGCAGGCTGAGACAGACGGAGATGTGCAGCTCCTCACAGTCATCTCGGGACTCTCTGTCCCCCTAAAAGCCAAACACCTGCTTCAAAACATCTCTAGACATTTGTACTTAATTCTCCCCTAACTCCTTGCTGACACTTGGTTTGTTGATTTTTTCTTTTGCTTTATTTTTTCTTTTTTTTTTTTCCATTTTTTTTTTTAATCCGCTTATCCCTAAAGACGGCTTAAAAAAAACCCCAACCCAAACAAAACAACCCCCGACGACGACACCACCACCACCGCCACCGCCATCCTCATTTACCTGTTGCCAATATTCCTCCAGGGACGGCAAGGCTGAGAAGTAACCCGTGTCGTGCACAATCTGGAGTTCCTGGAAGATGCTGCACATTGGGAGAACATCCATGTCTCAAGTTGCAACAACAAAGTCACTGCTGGTTACCAAAAACACAGATGCCTCCTTTACGTGCAGGGGCTGATGGGGGTGTGCGCGGGGTGTCAAACCTCTGCTTTTGCTTTCCGATCCCCCCCCCAGTCCTCCAGAGAAGAACAATTAAAAAAAAATAATTTGTATATATAGAGATATATATTAATTCCTTGAGGAGCTTAGGAAGGAAAAAAGACCCGAAGTTTCATGCAAAGTTTAATTGCACATCAAGGCAGGACGTCTCCCGAGGTGGCCGCGGTGGCTCGGCTCTGCTCTCCTCTCTCTCCCCTCCCGCGGCCGACGGCGGACCCTTGCGCAGGAGCGGACCCAATATTTGCAAACACGGCGCTGCTGACTGCGAGCGCAGCCCCCTGCGAAACTTCCCTATTCAAAGCTCTGCCCGGCCGCGCCGCCGCCCCCGCCCCCCGCGCCCTCCCCCGCCCCGCGTGATCCCATTACGCCGCCTGCCGCCGCGGCCCAATCTCCGCCACGCACTCCGCGCCCCGCGTGCCAATGATGTCAGAGCCGCCCAATCGCCGAGCGGCAAGCATCGCGGCTCCTCCTGGCGTGACCGAGCCCGGCCGTGACGGCTCCCGCCATTGGCCCGATTCGAAATTCGCCCCCTCCTGATTGGCGAGCCCGGCGGCAGGCTATTTTTAGCAGGGTATATAAAGCAGGGAAGCGGCTGCCTTTCTGGTTTTTTTTCGTTTCGAGAGGGGAGGTGTGCGCTCGCGAGGAGGCCGCGCGCGAGCTGCCTGCGCGGGGGAGGGGAGCAGTCGGCCGCGCGCTGTGCTGCCCTCGGCGGACGCGGAGGGCGCTGCGGAGCTGCCCGAGCTTTGAGGAGGCGGCGGGCGCTGTGAGGCGGGCGGCAGTGGGGAGGCTCTCTGAGGCCGGAGGAACCTCCCCCGCGGCGCTGAGCCTTCCCGCAGGACCGTCCTGGCACGCAGAGCCCTAGTTTTCTGGCGAGTGCCTAGGAACTGTGCATTGCCGCGGCCTCGGCGGTGTCGGGGTGCCCAGTCTCACCAGGGGGGTCAGCGCAAACTCACCACGGGATCTTCCGCACTAGGCTATATGAGAAAATCGAACATACTCTACGGGTCTCCTGGATGTGCTTTCTCAGTGAGCAGGAGGGCTAGAAAGTTGCTTTCTTGTCTTGGCCCCCCAAGGGCCAGCAAGACCTTCCTTGACACTGCAGTGGGGGATCATAGATCCATTAAGGTTGGAAGAGACCTCTAAAATCATCAAAGTCACCACTGTGCCATTAAACCATGTCCCTAAGGACCACATCTATATGTTTTCTGAACACCTCCTGGGGTGGTGACACCACTGCTTCCCTGGGCAGCCTGTTCCAATGTAATAACCCTTTCTGTGAAGAATTTTTTCCCTAATATCCAATCTAAACCTCCCTTGGTGCAGCTTGAGGCCATTTCCTCTAGTCCTAAAGAGAAGCTGCAGCCTGCGGCAGAGCAGGGTGATGGCTGTAGTGGGCTCTACACAAAGGACGGTCCCTCCCTGGGCCAGGACCATGCAGCCACCCTAGGGATGGCTACCATGGTGGGTAATGATCTGTACCCTTGGGCAGTGCTTCTCCAGGGAAAGTTTGCTCTTTGGTGCCTCCTTCCACCTAAGCACACATACTTGCTTGTTGCTATTAGAGCACAAGCTCTTTTAAGATTAGACCTCTTGATGATACAGTTGTTTTAATATAATTTTTAAAAAGGTACTTGTTAGCTTTCCAAAGGAGGGTCCAGCACATGGAACAAACATTCCTAATGTATTTAATAAAGAACTTCTAATTTTCTGCTCATATTTCCATCATAATCTCTACTCTGTTATTTCCATTTCCCCGCTTTTCTCTGTGTTGCTTGCTACCTATGGATGGTAATTAAAGTATTTGTTTCTTATTCTGTGAGCTACTGATTGCAGATGTGAAAATGTCAGTCTAACTTTCCATTCCTTAGACCCTCATAAACTATTAATATGGTGATTCCATAAACAAACAACTGATGTTCATGGTTGAGTTTTCCTGTGTCTACGAAAAAAACCCTCCAACACCTAAGGTCAATGAGAGCATTATTTTATGTTTAGAAAAACAAGCCAATGCTGAAAACTGCAAACATCTAAATCACTTAGTTTAGTCATTCTTTACTTGGCTTCACATGACCAAACACATAAATATATATCCAAAACTGCCTTGCAGACAACAGATAGTGCAGACAGGTCTATGTCTACTTGTGGCCAAAACCAGATTCTCCAAAGAAAAGTGATGAAGGGAAAAAAAAAAAAGATCCCTCATTAGATGAATTATGCACCTTACTTGAGCCTATTTTTAGTTCTCTACAGTTAAATATTTTCTGGCCTGAAATGCAGTGTGGGCTCCAGTCAAATATAACCTGGTAATGTAACTCCTAAGTGTTTGTTTAACAGCCCTGCTCCCTCTTTGGAGCAGATTTTATTTTCAAACAGTGAATGCAGCTGTCCACTGTTTTTATTTTACTCTTGCCCCTTTTTAGCTGTGTTTCTTGTAAGAGAGATCTGGGCTTGTCAGAGACTGGATGAGATTTACTGTGCCCATGTGGAGTTTGAAGCATAAGGATCTTATTTTGTACTGTTATCTTCAGATGAGCTCTATCTCCCAATGAAGGACAACTGGGGATAGCAGATGTAAATTGATGGAGATGCAATATTAAAAGCAAAAGGAGAGGTCCTTTAACAAAATGCATTTTTAGTTGACAAAAAAGGTTTTCTGTACTTCTGCCAGTCTGTGATTTGTTGAGGGAGTAGAAGATTATTGCTGTAGGAAAAAGTAAACCAAATCAAAGATGACCATTTCACAGATGTGACTATGATGCAGTAAAAGCTGTTTAATTTCTATCCTGATTAAATACTGGCTTCAAATAGGCCATTTTTATCAATGGGCATTTAAAAGAAAATTGACATGAGTATCACTGGATGTGTAAGTTCTAGGTTACAACTCTATTAAGAAATTTTAATCTTTAAGAACAAAAAGCATTATTAGGACTAAAGGTCAGTCTTAGTTAAGAAAGAATAGGTAAGACTGTAGAGTGAAATAAGCAGATAGAGTGTTTTTACCCAATATATATTCAATCAGGAATTAAAATGAAACCATGAGTCAATAATGTGCTGTAGTTTAGGAGACTGTTCCATGGAACAAAAGATGAAGGGAAACTACTTGGCACTAATAGCAGCCAAGTGGAACGAAGGGATGGTGTGTGAGTTGAAGGGAATTTATTGTAGTCTGTGGAGGATAATAAACATTAGGACAAATTTTAACAGGCCTCCAAATGAAAGAAAATGAAAGAATGAACTAGTGGATATACTTGAAGATGCAATTTAGTCCGTAATGACTTTCTTCAAGCTACACATAGTAGTAAAGCTTCAGGTATCTGTTTTACGCTGCTGGGAGTTTTTGAATCATGTACAAGAGTGGAATTTACCTTGACAACCTTAAATGAAAACATGTTCTAACTTAAAAAAGCCCAAACCAATATCAGTCAGTCCCTTGTGACTACATAACTTCATTTAAATGTGCCAGCCAGAGACAGAGACCAGCTGATTGAGAGCAGAAGGCTGTTCATTTATGGTAGCAGGGAAGGATGCCGAAACATGTGTACTGAATGGGCAGCACTAATGAGCAGGGAAGGAATACAGCTATTGAGTTCCTTGGAGAAATTCCTTGGAGGTAGTCACAGATTTACTCCCTCTCCTGTAAATGTTTGGTGTGGGTTTAACTCTGCATGATCTAGGTCATTTATAAATGTAGCAAAAATTAGCACAAATTATACAGATTTGCTCCAAATGTCGGTGCTCTGCCTGCAGAGTTACACAACAGCTTTTAAGAAGGACTATCCACCATTTAGGATGATCAGCCAATTTACCCCTTTCAGGCTGCTGACTTACAAATACGTGGGGGGGGGGGGG
>VWZO01020727.1:252763-316297 GCA_013396975.1 Bucco capensis
GGGGGGGGGGAAGAAACAACACTGTGTGCTTTATTTTTTTATTGTTGTTCATTAATTTTAATAAGTTTCTGTCTGAAAAGCGATATTGCCAGGTTAGATGCCCCACCACTTCTCCTTAGTAACCATTTTTGTCAGGGATGATGAACTGTTCCTGGAAAACCTGTGGGTGACAGACACTGTTTTCCAGGTGGGCTGAGCTCCACATGAGGCAGGGGGAGCACCTGTTCCGTTCTTAGAATATTCATGCATTTTTAGAGGACATATTAACTTGATCTTGCACTGTATTCAGTGCTGAGAGTAACAGAAGAAAACCTCCTGAAAATGGTTCGTGTACAGCCAAATGCAGGGAGGTTAGATGAAATGGGCAGGAATCAATAGTTTGTGGTTTGATTAGGATAAATGGACTTTATTTGGGGAAAAAGAGAGAGAGTGTCAAGTGCATGAAAGCACTGTTGGTTAGCAGAGAACACTACTTGAAACGATCTCCTTCCGAGGTGGTAAGTTGCTAAATCGAAAAGTCGCATGCAACGTAATTCTACCACAGATAAAGTAAATGCTCTTCAAGGATATATAAATAGAAGTGTTACAAGTAGGCAAGCAAGTGGGGTGATTCCTGGTCAGTCACTCTGGCAGAACTAGAGAATTGCATTTCAGACCATAAGCTAGACTATGGCAGAGTGAAAGGCAAAAGAAAAAAAAATGACAAAAATACAGTAAGGAAGAAATTAGGCAAATGTAATCTGAACTTGTTCAGCAGACACAGCAAACAGTTAGAGAGAGGTGATGTGTTGCCCTACAAATATGGGTAAACAATTAACCAGAATGGAGGTAAAAAACTGTTGTCACTAGCTAATGCGAAGAGAACATGAACCAAAGACCACAACTGAGTCAAAGAGAAGTGGTGTGATTGCTTTTCTTGGTTTGGTTTGGGCTTTTTTATTGTTCAGGCCAAACTCAGAACTATGTAATTTCTACAATTTACCTGTTACAGGGCCTTGGAGTTCATGCTTTTAAGTCCTGTTTGCACTTTGACACTCTTAGATATGCCTAAACAGTTGATGAGAATATATGTATGGCTAGGCTTCGCGAACAAAGATCCAGGGAGGGCTCCACCCATGCTCCTCATCAGCGTCTTTTAGGAAGGACAACTCTGATTCCAAACCCGGGCAGATGGAGCTCGTTTAGCCCTGTAAGGCCTTCCATCTAAGAGAAGGACACTCTAATAAAACCTGCATCCTAAGGACTTCGCTGCTAGCGTCCAAGCTTGCTAGGCCCTGGCAGATGAACCTTAGGACTAAAGGGTGGGTCCAGCTCTGCACATGCTGTGTCTCACCTAAAAAAAAATCCATAGCGCAGGCTCGAGGGTGCTATCTGCTATCCTCTTTTTATCAGCGCTCTTGATGAGAATATAGTGCTCTGGGAACAGGTCTGTGATCCCCATCAGCACCCAGAAACAGCGTTAGAATGAAAGGTATTGACAGACAATCCTTTTTCAGGTAGGCATACTCTAGAATGTCTTCCTTAAGTCTCACCTTGAAGGCAATTACACTTTCTGTTTCCATAACTGGCACTGGAAAGTGTTTCTGTCTCTTGGCACTGTAATTACAAGTGACAGTCCTCTAATTCCCAGCCTATTTGCAACCAGTTTATTATACCTGTTTCCTCATGTGCCAGTCTTTGTCTTTCTGCTTTAAACAGATCTTTTTCTTCTCTGATGTGTAGCTGCTGGACATATTTATGAACAAAACATATTCTCTTTCAGCTTTTTCTTGAATGACTGTATTAACAAAAGAATTAGACCTTATTTCCACCAGACGCTCAAGTGAACAGTCTGCTTAATAGTACACAAGGATATTATTAGTAGTCCTAACCGAATTGGTATTTCATTGTTTCTAAAACAGCATATATCACCTTATAGGTTTTTAAAGTATTTAAAAGCACTCATCTTCTACAGGGTAAACAAAAATTGCACTTAATTGAGCATTTTCATTTCCATGGTGTCTGAAGTTTAGGATGGCTACTTTCCTAGCAGTGCATAATATCTATGATTAGAAGACCTGAATTCCTATTCTTAAAAAAAAAAAGAAAAACTACATATATAAAAAATCAGGTAGCCTTCCAAACCTTTCTTTCTAAATATGAGTAATAAATACAAAGAAAAGCATATTTTCTTTGCAAAGCATCTTCAGGAAAGATGGGGTTTAGGGAAAGTGCTTTAATAAGAATCAGCAAATCCGAGCAACTAGGACTTGTCTGATGCCAAGTTACTTGGCTCCTTTTAGGAAGTTTATTGACTGCTTCCTCAGGTACAGAAGCAGAAATTGTTATGATTAATTGTGAAAAAAACCAGCTTGAGCTAAGAAAAAAACCCAACAAACCTTTGTCACTCGGCATTTTATCATTTTCATATGACTAATTCTTCCTTTTTGCCATTGCTAATTATTGACCATTATTTAACAGTGCATTAAGCTGAGAAACTTAATTCAGTCCAATTATGGAAGCTGTGAGAAAAGGAACCTAACATGAACCAGTCATTTTGTGCAGTGAGAGACTGGAGGACTAATGATGGTTAGAAATAGCTGGACTGTCTCACTAGCTGCTTGTGAGGCTTGGTAAAAATATATGGAATTAGATTGTATCTGTGAACTTTCATAGAAGAATACAAAGAAGTATTTCTGAGCAGTGATGCCAATTAGACACGGGGCTGGCTTGCTTGGGGTGGTTGTGAAACTGCCTTTTCTGGGAATTAGTCACGGCAAGACTAGACAAGGAGCTGTATGGAAGCCTCAGCCAAGAACAGCAGACCTTTACTTGGAATGAACTGCATGGCCCAGGATATCTTTTCCAACTTGTATCATCTCTGCTTTGACTTCATATGCCGTGCGTTACGTGGGTTGTAAGTTTTGTGAAGGGTTTCTCCCTTATGCCACAGTATCCCCTTCTGTGGTGCATGGGAGGAAAAAAAGAAAACATCTAACTTGCTGCAACAATAGAGAGATTTCCTCTTCACAGGGCATAAGATGAGCCTTTCAATCCTTGCAGCTTGGCTTGTTCATTTGGTGCCAGGGTGCAGTAGATTGTTTTAGTTGTGTCACTCAATATGAGATTTGCAATCAGTGCTGATCCCCCCCCATTAACATAAGCTGCACAATTAGTTACAGTGTCTGATGTGCGTATGACCATACATAAGCATTTGAGAGCAAAATGAACTGTGGCCTTCTTTGGGGCACAAGGAAATAAACATAGTCATTAAAGAGTCAGCGCTCTTACCACGTAGTGAACCTTTACTCACTGTTCCTACCTATTGTTATTTGAAATATCCCATTTCCTGTTTTCAGTAACTGTTGCCAATAGCAGGATTCAGATCTCATTCACATCAATGTAACTCGGGTAGCTTCGGAAGATCAGCAGGGAAAAGGAAATGAAAAGCAAGTGACTATGATGAAGTAATCCTGAGTTTCCACTGAAGTGTACTGGGTTTAGTCCCAGTCAGTGTCAGAGCTCAGCCTGGTGCATGGGTAATCAGGGAAATTACTGTTTGCTCTGTAAGGCCCAAGACAAACCCCATCAATACACTCACATTATCATCATTATTGCTATTGTGTACTAGGATAATGGCAATAACAAAATAAGGGTATTTACTCTGTAATATCTGAGATGAATGGGCATATATATACACATACATACACACATAATAACTAGTTATTTGTTGATTCATGGAAGTTTCTTGGATCTTTGTTATGAGACTGTAAAGTTGTAAGAAAAATATAAATGACTGTGTAAAAAGCATATTTTTCCTGAGAGTTTACATTCCAGCCTGGCGAGAAAAAAACCCAACAAAATCCAGCCTTTGTTCAAAGAGCAGGAGAAAGGATTTGTCATCTGAATGCTATAATGAGGAAACAGAAACACAGAGGTAATTGGAGGATCAGACCCACAAAGATACTTCTCAACACTCAGTCATCTCTCTCTGCAGGGAAATTTATTGGAAATGTAAATGCCTATAAAGCATTGTGAATCCTTGGCTAGTATTATCTCTGGGTCTCAGTTCCCTAACTATACAAAAAGGATACTACTTCCTTTCTTCAGTCTATGCCAAACGTAAGCTTTGGCCCCAAATTACAAAGAGGGATTATGGCAGAGCCAAGAAATGAACTGAGATCTTCTGAGTCCTAATCCAAGCTTGTTATCATAAGCTCATCTTTCATTTGCTTTTGAATAACAACCAAAGTGTTAACCCTATTCCTATACATTTACAAACTGATGGAGTTCTTATCTGTGGTGGTCATTTCATTTCCTGCTGGCAATTTCACAGGCCTTTTAAAGCTTTTTCCCCCTGTATTCCCTCCTCCCCCAACAAGAGATAGGCAGCTTCCTTCAAGTCTCCCGCAAAATTTCCCTGTCTTCTTTGGAGGTGTATTCTTGTGTGAATTTTATTTGGTGCAGGAATCATCTATTATCATATTTTAATTACATGATGTTCTTCTATGTCTTCTTTAGCTGCCTTTTATATCTAATCATTCTCCCTCAAAAATATGTAGACATTCTTTTAGAAGATGTCCTAGAAAGAAGATTTTTGCCAAATAACAATGTTTTTCTCAGAACGAGCACTTCTTAAGTTCAAATGCTCCAGGCAACTTGCTATATTCAAGGCTATTTTCAAGGGGTAAATAATTAACTTAATGTGCATACACAAAAGCCAAAATCTTTCCCTCTAGATCTTTTCCATTCTCTTGCAGTTTATGAAATTTATTCATACGGGTATCTTTTTAAAGCTCATTTGGCCTTCCTTTGGAATCACGGATTTCAGAGGCTCAATACAAGTCAAAAACTGTGTTCTTTGAAACAAATACTTCACCTTGTTGTTTTAACTTGAAGGACAACATTTTTAACTAGCTAATCTTTTTGGCGTCATCTGATTTAATATGAAATTACACTTTTGTTTTATAAAATGTTGATGGCCCTTTGAGATAATTGTTCCTACATGTCATAAATCTAATTTTAATAGAAGTAAGAAGTGCTTTCTCATTCTTTCTAAATGTCATTGTTAAGAATGTCTTCAGTATAGCAGGATCTTTAAGAGTTTATCTGATTTTTTAGGTCTTGTCCAGCCGAAACCTAATCCATCAAAATGAATGTGGAAATAATTTGATCCAAAATATTACACATATGAAAAGAATCATCTACTCATCCTGCACATGTGAGTTGCTAAACATTTACAGTGATAACCCAAACTATACAATAGTCAAGCAAATTGAAACATGATGTCTACAGAAGCAATCATACTAGGAAAAAAATCCTAGTATTCTAATAATCCTAGTTATTAATTTTTTATGTTGTGATAACACTCAAATGCAACAGCACTGCTGAATCCCATTGGGCTACATGTGGCAAGAACACAGACTAAATGACAGTCCTCATCCCAAAAAGATTAGTTAAACATGACTTTAATTAGGGCTGATTGGTCCCTTTACAGAGTATATTTCTGCCACTGACTGTTTCCAGATACAACATATTAATTATGACAGTACTTTTCCCAATTTCATCAAGAGCTGATGTCAGGGATGTCCTTATGGAGAAGGATGTCACATGGCCATTTCCCAGGATTAAGAGGGGTCCCAACTTGGCTAGGTCATGTAGCAGTGGGAATGGAAAGGATGAGTGGGAAGGCACTGCTGCCAAAGGGCCTCACAAGTGTGGCACTGCCACTGGAGGGATGCTCTGTGTCACTGCACTTGAATATTGGGTTTTGAGGAGAACTGCTAGACTCAAGAGTGGAGTTGGAGACATCATAGTACTAGGCAAGTTGTAACGATAGATGCACATCCGCACAGGCAACCTCTTGCCTGACCAGACTGTTCTAGTTAAGACAGACAAAGCAGGCTGAAAGGAGGCTGCAGTGTTCCTAATTTAGAGACTATAAGATAGGAAACACCACAAATTTGTCTACGCAGGGAGATTAACATTACAGTGAGATTCTTCAGTGGAAATGTTTCCTCCTAACTGACAAGCAGTATCTGTGTCCAAATGAACAGATGGCTTTTGCTTCACTGTGACTCATTATTGCTCCATGGTGAGAATGTCCTCTGAAGTATGAGCTTTGGGGCTTTGTATCCTTTGTGATGTTGCTGGGCCCAAAAAAGGGTTGAGGAGCTGCTCTCTAGCTTTTGGATGATGTTCATAGTATTATTTTCTAGTGATGCAGGCAGTGACTGTTGAAAAAAACGTTTCTTTTAAGGAGATATTGTCTCATAATTTGAAAGGGCATATGCTTAAACATCATCAGAGGGGAGAAGAAGTTGAAGAAAGAAAAAGAATAACTGATCAGAGCATCATGGAAAGCAGTGTAGGAAGCAAAGCATGAAAATGTTGGGTGTTGTAAGGTGTTTCCTTGTTCCAAGAAGAGGAAAAACTTCTTATCTGCCTGTTTAAAGACATGAGCACACAATGGTGCATGTGTACAGATGGTTAAAATACCATTAATTCCCTGCCTGCATGTACCATAACACAGAGCATGTGGTGTCTGTACATTGGTAAAGTATCAGACAGTGCTATAGTTGCTGCTTCACAAAATAAGATGACACAAAATTTGAAAATGTTAAAAAAAAAGCAATTAAATGTAAGTAAACTCTCCTAGAGATTTTTCAGAAATAGAAACACTGCTTGCTCAGTAAAATTCCTTTTAATCCAGTAGCTTTAAATCATCCCAAATCCCTCTGGGATGAAAAGATGAGCCTTGTGGCATGCTTGGAAGGTTAATGAATGTGGACTCTGGATATAGTTTCAGGGTGAAAGACTTCTTGCTGAAAATGTGTTATGGAAAGTGTTTAAAAAAGGGCACTACTCTGAGCACTCCTGTGAGTTACAACAATAGTTCTACACAGAGAATAAACATGATGTTTTATTAGCTACTGCCTGCCCGATTAAATGTAGTCCTAGTATCAGCCACAAGTAAATAGCTCCTGCAAAGAGTAAACTCAGGTATAGCAAGTTAGCTTCATGAAGCTGTGCTTTGTCACAGAGCTGCTTTCAGCAATAGCTCTGCTAGCTGAATAACCATTGGTGTAATTTCACATAGGGGATCCAGCACCAAGAGCTTAATCAGCACATTGCCAAAGGGCAGGATATCTGCAGCAACCTCTTCAACTGGAATAAGTGGTTGTGCTTGTCTCACCAGGGAAAAAGGTCTTTGCCAGGACTGTTATTTAACCCTCAAGGTGCATCCTGGGGTCTAATAGTGCCCCGAAACACAAACCTCCTATCTCAAACTGTCACCCCAAACAGAGTCCTTCCCAATCAATTCAGTTACTTCTACAGCTTTTTGGTGTTACTTTAGGTTTTATTTTTTTATTTTAACCTTGAGACACATCCATGTACCTATCACCCATGATTCAGTCTTGAAATGACACAGGGAACATTCATTTTCATACCAGGAGGCTGAAGTAGGACAGAGGTGGATAAATACACAGTGTGTGTAATTCTTTCATCCATTGTAATCTCTGTGGATGTACTTTTATTTCAGTACAATTGCAATAATACAGACCACTTATATAAAATCTCTAGAGCAACAATCACTTTGTGAGATGGCTTTTCTTGCGAAAAATTCAATATGATGGCAACTCTCAGCATGATATTTAATTATTTGTAAAATGCTCTTTTTCCCTAACCCCTCAAAAAATTCTGTGTGTGTCTAACTGCATCTGACACTCACACACCTGTATAAAATGTAACTATATTTATTCTTATTTTTAAGACCTTTTTCCTGGAGGCAAGTGAATAGGTGAAAATCTGAGTTCCACCAGAAAAATAAATAGGCTGTCACTGCCTTTTTACATTTGAGAAAATCCTGAAGTGGCAACCAAGGTGCCTTTCAAGGACTCAAAAACTGGAAACCCAACAACACTAGCACAAGTGTGATATAAAAAAATACTGACTTTCAAAACAGTATCATGAGTTTTAAGAAGCCTGACAAATAACATTTAGGAAGTATTTAATTTGTTTGCTGGATTTTGTTTTTAATATTACGTGATGCTAGATATTTCACTGCATTCTTTCTGAGGTCATTGGGAATCTTTTCAGATTTGAGTAAGATCTCAATCAGATCAAAAATACAGAATTATGATCCTTCTGCCAGAATCCTCTGGCATCTAATTTAGATTTCATAAGGATAACATACTATTAATTAGGCATTTTACTAATAAGAGAATAGATTTTCTCTTATCAAGAGAAAGGAATCAATAGATTTTTTTTTTGAGGGAACTCTGAGATCTAATTTTCCTCAACTTCACGAAAATATTTCTATTGATATTGCATGAAAAATTATTATTAATATTTCCATTCCTGACCTTGGCACAAGAAGTAGGAACATGGTAATGAAATATAGTGATGGCACAAAGCTGGGAGATGTTGTCAATACAGAGATGGATTGAAGTGTGATACCACAGAAAAAGAAATAGCCTTGAGGGCTGGGGTAATATCAATACAAAGACAAAACAGTATGGCATTCAGGGTCATGTGCTTTTGTACCAACCAACCTTAAGGATTTATTTTGCACTGTAGAAGATCATCGGTTAGAATTGACAGAAGAACAAATGGCCATTTAATCACTGATCCTGAAATCACCTGATCCTGAGATCATCTGATTCAGTAGAGGAATTCCAGCTAGCAGCAGGAAGGTAAATGAAATAATGGGGGACAAAAGGCATTTCCAGAGATTGATGCTAACATGCAAAGTCCTGAGTTAGATCATATCTGGAATACCATATCTAACCATGGTCTTCCATGTTTAGGAAACATACTGCATGTGAAAAGTAGGAGAGAAGGGCGATATGTAGCCTGGAGAAGTTTTGTTATATGAGAGAGAAAGTAAGAAGATACACTCATGTAGCTAAAGAGAGTGACTGAGAGGGTATGTATTTGTTCTCTGAACAAAGAGGAAACAGTATCAGAGAAGAACAACTAGTTAATAAATATGTCAGGCAAAACAAGAGGTGTGTAGTAGTTAGGGAAAGGTCTGGTGTGGAAACTGGAATGTTTTCTCTTTTTGGTCTAGACTGGGAACAAGGATGTATATTAAATCTTGCAGTAGGAGTGCTGAAACAAACATGTTATTAATTAACAATAAGAAAGAAAGCAGCCCTATTGGATCAATGCAATGGTATTTCAAGTTCAGTATTCTCTCTTCAACCATGATAAAATTTATTCAGAAATGTTAGAAATTCAACTAAGAAGGACTAGATTTGCATTCTCCCTTTAAAGTAACAATGACAAAAGCCCAGTGGCAGTAATTTTAGTTAAGGAGAGTAAACCTATCCACTTTGTACAGTCAGTTCCCTTTGCATTCCCTTTGGGCTAGTGTTGTTAGGTGCTGTATCTGTAGCTTAAAAAACCCTGTTTATAGGCCAGTTGCCCATGAAATTATCTAATCTCCTATTTGATTCTTTAGTGTTATTTTGTTGTTGGTTACCCATTTTCTTTGATAATGGGTGTTTAGGCTCTGTATCTAGGTAAGTCTCTTCATGTGTTGCAGCTCTGAGCAGGAGCAAATATCTACCCTTGCTGGACTCTTGTGATTGCTTGTGTCACCCTCTACATAATGAAAATCCTCAGCTATGTGACTTTTTAAATATTAAGGTATTCTTATCTTCTTAAGAGCAAACTATTATGTTTCTGTGGCATAGGAGCTAGTATTCTGATGATATCACATGGTCTGTAGTCATTAAGCAGTGTTTGAAACAAATATGCATGTATTTGCTTTTTGAGATACATAGCAGACATATTTCAGCCTTTAAATGGGCTTTTTGCCTTTTGGAATGACTACTTGACTAGAGTTGTAGTTCAGTTCTCCCCTTCAAGCTCTATCAAAACACAAGGAGCAGAAGTGATTGCCCAGCAATCCACACGTTACACAACACAGAAAGGGAAGGGAAGTTTAATGCCTTTTACATTGCTGATTTTTAAAAGACAGTCAAGATTGTCTGTGCATGAGTTTCAGACAGTGAAGCTGGAGGTAGATCTGAGCTGGCACTTACTCACCTCCAACACACCTTAGTGTTTCAGACTCTCTTGTGGGAGTGGATAGATATTCCATTGTCTGGTGTCCTCTGTTCAACAGCACTGCTGGTGTGATCAGGGTCACTCTTCTGCATCATCACTGGCATTTTGCCTGTTGCTGCCACGTGTCCTTGAATGTTATATTTCCTGTAAAACTTTACCTTTAGAGCCATGACTCCCACCCTTATTTTTGTGAGATTCAAGTAGTCATAAAGACCTCAGGAAATGTCTCTCTGGGAAACCCCAAATATTTGTTAAAGGCCTTTTTTTTTTTTTTTCATCTTTTAAATTCTTTTTTCTAAATAAGATTTTCTTTCCTCCTTGATCTGTAAAGCATCACATTCTTCAAACCAAGGCTACAAATACTTTCATAAATAGGCAGGAGGATTGTCTGCTTTCAGTTCTGTTAGTAGTTAGGTATCTTTTATTGCAATACTTTTAACAAGAAGTGTATTCAATTTATTGAACTGGTTCACAACATGCATTTATGACAATTATAGTGCCTGCTCCACTGCAGACTCTTCTTCAGAGATGGAAACACAGCATTGTTGGTAAGAGCTCTGTATCATGTTTGCTCTTTCCCCTTTTTATGGCTAACCAGAAATGTATCTAAACTGCAGAACAAGAAGTAGACAACTCAGAAGAGGAATTGGAGCAGAAAAGCCTGTTGTGTAAACAATATGATTTTATAACATTGAGTAAATGTTAATCATTTGTTGTGGTACGTTCAGAATTCATTAAAAACTGCCAGCATGTGATTTTTATATTTTTTCTTGAAGACATAATTAGTGGTTGAAATTCTATTTGTACTGAAAGAAGATCCATGTTTGCAGTTGACATCCAGAGGTTCTGATAAATGGTGGACTTGTGGCTCATTGATGATGATATCGAAGGAAATTCCAACCCTTTTCCAGACATGCACAACCTCAGAGAAGAACTGAGGCAAGGGAGGATTTCATGGCTTTAGAAGTAACTTCTCTATCAACTTTAGTTAGTCAGTAAACAAACTTTATGTATGTTTATGTTTGTTTATAAACTGGGAAGGCCAAAGAATGCTTCTGAGCTTTCTGATTCAACAGTGCAACCTAACTGAGTAGCAGCTCCCTGTTAGTATCACCGTGCTCTACCTTAGACTATGGTTTTGCTAGGAAAAGAACCTTGCCTGTGGAATAAAGCCAGAAAAACCATGCAACAAAAAGCTCTAGTCAGAACTATCATGAACTGGGAAATGTTGAAGGGCACAGAGGAAAGTGAGCTCCAATCCAGCCAGTGGGAAACAGATTACTTGCTTACAGAGGTTGGCTTATGACCTTGTTGGCTGTAGAAGTCATTAGGGAAGGCAAGACTTTTGGACTGGTAAATTAAGGAAAAAATCAGATATTGGAAATATCCTAAAACAAATATAAAGATATTCACAGAATCACAGAATGGTTGGCAGGGTTCTCTTGAGATCATTTAGTCCAGCCTCTCTGTTCAAGTCAGAGAAGGTTGCAGATGAAGACTCCACAACCTTTTTAAGCAACATATGCCAGTCTTTGACCACTCTTACAGTAAAAAAACTAACTAAATAAATAAAAAAGAAGTATTTTCTTGTGTTCATATTGAATTCTGTGGTTTTTACTCTGTGCCCATTGCCTCCTGTCCTGCCTGGCTCCCTCTTCTTCTTTCCCTCCCATCAGGTCTTTATACACATTGATAAAATCACCCTGAGCCTTTTCTTTGCCAGGCTGAACAGTTCCAGCTCTCTCAGCATCTCCTTATATGAAAGAAACCCAAACACAGAAAGCCTGCAAGGTTTGACAAAAATTTCTGTAAGACCTCTAGGAGGGCATGTATTCTATACATCTTGACTTTAAAATATCAGACAACAGTGACAAGAAAAACAAACCTCTAAGGATAACTATGGAGGAAGTACAGAGCCTTGGTAAAGTATCTGAGGATCTCATCTTCACTGGTGCAATATTCTTGCAATTCCATGAAGGTGTTGTAGGCTACATTATTACACTGTGAAATCTTCAGGGAAGTGGAGAATATTAGGAAGAGTATATTTTTTTCTACATTAGATGAAGATATAATTTCAAAATAGTACATTTTGCCTCTTCATTCTTGTGGTTCATAAGAGTTTGTTTTTCTCCCCTTCTGACTACTACTTCTATGACTCTGTTAGCATCACAAAGAGTTAGGCAAATGAAGGCTGCTTTCTGGAATACTTTTTCCATCTAGAGTTTCTGTGTCTGTCTTCACTTTCAAGGAGAGCTTGTCTCCTATGCAACCTGTTTCCTTTTGCTGTTCTACAGAGTTTCTGTGCAGTTTCTCTATTTCATCCCTTATTTTATATGCTGCAGTACATATTGAAGAGCAAAATGTCAGGATATGATTTAATAGTTCTCTCTGTGTACGTCTGATATTTGTAATCCACCAAAAGCTTGTGTATTTTAGAGGGAATTCATTTTGCATGCCCAAAATGAGTTTTCAGAATCTTTTAATTTTAGAACTTGAGAGCATTAAAATGCATTACAGCAGCCTCACAAATGTATACAACTGGAAAATATGATGGAAATGTATATTTTTCCTAACTATACAAATCATTAATACTGTTAGTTTCCACTGCGCCTGATGATAAGTTAAAATAATACCCCATCCCACAAAAAAATGCAAAAAAAAATAAGCTAATTATGTGAAAAATTACAAGTGTTTTCTACATCCCTATCTCCTTGGGTCAGCCTGGCCTGAGAGGTGCACAGAGTAACAAGCAGGTTATGGTTTATCTGTTCCTGTCAACTGCTCCTCCTGACTGGATGTGGTAAATCAGAGCTCTGAAGTCAGTATTTCAGTAAGAAATAGAGCATCGGGGCTGAAACTTGTCAGTTCCTAGATTAAGGCTTCATGTATGATGGAGACCCATTAAAACATGAGTACTTTGGAGAAGCACATACGAGAATGGAGGATTTGTAATCATAAAAGTGACATGGTGCCAATGGAAGAAAGCAATATATTCATGCCTGTTGAGTATAGCACAGAGAAAACTGACACCAGACATTCATATATTAAGTGCTAGGTCCCAGCAAAGCACAACATTGGCTTTAAAGTAGTGAAATGTGGCTAATAAGAAATGCAAGTTCCTTTTATTATCCTTCAAGTGTTCAAACACTGGGGGCTTGTGTTTTCAAGTCTATCTGAGCAAATATGAGATACATAAAAATATGACACATATATAGATGTGTGAGGGTTGATGTATAAAAGTGCAATTCTCAGGCAGGAAGTTTTTTCAGACAAGGACAGTAGCATACTGTACCATGGGGCTAGCTATGGAATGGGAAGAGTTTTGTAGTAGAGCTGAAATTATGTTCATATTGTGTTCCATGGTTCTGTGGCTGGACAAAGAAACATGTTCTTTCAAATTTAGTGTTCAACTATGAATAGATACTGAGGCTTTGTCCAGTACTTCAAGATGACTATCTAGTTAAAATCATCTGATACATAACACTGCTCAGAAGGGACAGCTAACAGTAGCCCAGCCCATGTTAGCAGTTCAAGCCTGGAATAATTCGTAGAAATACCTTTCTTAAATAGTGTGCCAAAGTACTTTGAAAATGTTAGGATCTGATTGTCAGTGTATTTAACAGGTATAACACTGGAGTTAATCTTCTGCAATTTGAAATCCCACAAGCACACCCTGTGTTTAGTAGTTTTTTGGCAGATGGTGGAACAAGATAGCTATTTTTTCCTGCTGGAAGATAAAAATGCTTTTTGACAGAGCACAGAAAACCATCTTGCTTTAGTAGCAGAATTATGAAATCTGCTGTTTTAGTGGGCTGGAATTATAAAATACTGCTTGAGTTCCAAGGAAGATAACAGCAAAATAATGCTGGGCGTGGAGGTTTCTCAGGATGTATTTCATTTAACACTGAGTTGTAAATGCATATTCACTGCAATGGCTTTGCAAAGAACTTTCATTTTTCACACATTTACAAAAATAATGTGTTTTGATGTCAGAGAAGAATGCTTGAGGCCTTACTGTGTTCTTGCAGTGCCTGTTGTGGGAAATTGTCCAGACTTTTATTTTTAACACCTAAAATTAGGCTCTGGGCACAGTATGGAGGCAATAGATAAACACTGTTTGCTAGAGAGTTTGTAAGATACCCCCATGAACTTTTTTTTTTTTGCCTGCTCCCTGCCCAAGATAAAGAGTTGGCATTGTTATTTATATGTTTGAGTCATTGTGATGTGGAGTATTATGCTTCCTTAGTATTTTAAAACTATAAAACTGACAATGAATGAGGAAAATATTAGGCAGATGATGAAATCCTGTTCTAGCAGGGCTGCAGCTGGTGGGGTGTTTACTTTGCATCCTTAGGGGCAGAATTTGAATTTGGCTTCAACAGTTAGTTTCTTTTTCTGCAACCTTTATGCAGTTGTGAACTGGGCTGAAAAGCACTTCAGGCAAAAATGAGTAGTAGCACTGTAACATTTGAAGGAGAACTATTTTCTCTGTCTCCACATAGCTGTGTGAGCTTATGTGTAATGCAAAAGATACACATGGTAGGCAGCAGTGCAGAAGCAGAGAAGGAAAGGAACTGTTCTAGGCTAGGCTGGATGTCAGATATTAAAAGAGTTTTTGCTTTACACTGATTTTAGGAGAAGCAGCATAACATCATGTGCCATTTATAAATAACTGATGAAAGATCATGTAATAGGCTGTTACAACAAGGCACATATTTGCTTCAGTGGTAATGCCTCTATGAAGTAGTTTTACTTTAGCTGTAAGCTGACATCAGTCATTTATAATTGTGATGGAAAGTTACTGGTCCAGACACAAATCTCCTCACTCATCCTCGTTCTCATGATGATGATAATGTAGCCAGTGATACTTTACTCACCCATGTGGGAGAATTCTTGCCTGGGGGGGTGGAATTTTGTACAGGCAGCAAGTTTAGGAGAGTTAAAAGAGCAAGAGATTTCCAGATGCCTTGAATTAAACCAAGTGATTTTTCCCAACTGTAAATGTTTAACTGCACTCCCTCAGCCAATCGCTTTCAAAAGAGATATTTATTTTCAAACAAAACCAGTTGCCTTGTGAAACTGTTGGTTGGTTAGGGGGAAAAAAAATGACCTAATGCTTCTGAATAAAATATCTGATCTCTCGTTGCCAAGGCTGAGTCACTTCCTGTTACAATAACAAGACTGTCATCAGCAAACTTCTCTAGCCACACAGTGCAGCTTGCCAGTGTGTGCATGGCTTTATTTGTCCATGTTGTTAGAAAGTTAGTGCTGAAAAACAGACTGTACTAAATTTGGAGGCACCAGCTTTGTATTCAAGTGCATTAGTATCGGTTCTCAGTTGTGTTTATTCCTGATAGTATAATCTCTGATTTATTTGTGCAACAGAGTAATATCCATCCAGCTGTGTACAGTAATGTTGTAATTCTATCAAGGGATTCTGGCCACAACATAATGCATTAATAACATCAGAGCTTTCTCAACTGGAATTTTGCGGGATCATTGTCAGCTGTTTCTTATTTACAGGCACAAGATTTGAGAAACACCTTCAAGTTCATGCCACTTGTCACCTAACAGATAACCTCTAGCTTTTTCTTGACTGTGGTGAGTTTGAAAGACGTGTTGAAGTTATCTTTCAAAATATTCAGCATAGTGTGGTTTCAGTAGCTTTTGAGCTCAGCGTGCAGGCAGAGGTGGTCTGCTTTTGCTGCACTGCTGATTCAGCAGAGCAGGAATTCATTAGGGCTTTTACATAACAGATTGGAATTCATTTCCTGGGCAAAATAAGTTGGCAAAAGCCCTTTCTGCAGTTACAGCAGCTAGGAAATAAAGGCCCAAGCCAGTGTTAGTTTTCAGTACTATTATTACTCCCTCCCTCCCCCAGGTTTCAAATACTATTTGGGAGCACTGGTTGGCAGGCTGAGTTCTGGATGATCTTTCAGATCTGTATGTGAATCCCAATTCCTGACTCATTCTGTGACATAAATGACTGTTCTGATGAGGGTGGGTGGGGAGTGTGCTACACATTCTTTAGGGTTTGCATCCAGATCTTCTGCCCTAAAAAGCAAGTATCATACCAGGTCCTCAAAACTAAGGGGCAACTGAAAGAGTTAACCTGCACTTTTTGGTGCCTTAGTTTCCCCCCGAAGTGAAATAATAAAACATTGAAGTTATCTGGTGTTTATAGGCAAGCAGAACTAGACACACCAACAAATCTGATCCTTTTGAATAAACAAAAGTGTCCTTCTTAAGATCTGATTTTGTTTTACTCTGTTTATGATATTTAATATCTGTCTTGCAGGATTACTAATCCTACTTCTTCCTGAGAGCCATGGGTTGGATATTCCTAGACAGCCTGCATCTCTTGTGCCTGAGTTCTTCAGCCAAATCCAGAGGAATCTAACTGAATGAAAGTACTTGTGAAGTGCTACTCACAAGGGGAAGGACATCACACTGATCTCAAGTGTCAGTTTGAACATCCTTTTCATCCTCCCACTCTCACAATCAAATTGTTATAAACATAGGACAGAATAAGGATTCTGTTAATGTCAAGCCAAGCTTAATCTGCAGTTTTATTGCATTTGCAGTTTTACAAAAGAAAAAAAAAATCTTTTCAACTCCTTTTTTTCTTTCTTTCTTTTTAGTTTAAAAAGAAAACAGAAAATGGAAGTTGATATGTTTAAGTTGACCATGGTGATGGGATAAGTTACTATGCTCTGTTGTCTGCTAAACAGAGACGTTATTGTGCAGGCCTGGATAAAGTCACTGATTATACTGTTTGGGCCATGAAAGCAAAATGTGTTGCAAGGGTTTGGGTGTCTGTAATTAACCAGTTGTAAATGCTGTGGTTGGTGGCTAAGCAGCTGTTGAGATCACTGTCAGAATTTCACCACTGTAAACGAGCTATCATGTGTTATGCCTTTGTTTCAGGATGGAAAAGAACAGTTGTTTGTATACATTTTTTTTCCCCTGCAACAGACAAATGTTGGCTGCAGTCTGCACTTACAGTGTTCCAGGGCTATATCAGTGGGAAGGATTTGTATTTGCCTAAGACTGTCTTTGTTTTCAGTGTAGCTATCAGACATTGAGAGTACCCTAAAAGCTCCTTTTTTACATGGGTTTGCTGCTGCATACTTTGAACACTCATTTTGCTGTGGGAAGCTTTCCCTGTCCATGCACTGATTCACTCCCAGAATACATCTGCGAACATAATTGAGCCCTAAGTTTGGATATTAAGAATCTCATGCATTTTTTAAGAACACATATAATTTTAATACCAGAGAGAACCCTCTTAGGGCTGTCTTAAAATAAACCTTGCAGTTTGACATGGGTAATTCTTTAATATTGATGTGTAGACAGCAAAGAACTTTGCCACTAGCAAATTATATCAAAAGCAGCAGGTCAGCCACTGATTGCCTGAAAATCGTAATACTTGTAGGTGAAACTATGGTGTAAGACCTTTGGCACTCAAACCTCCTGACTCTATCTAGTTCAGGGAACGGTGAGTTCTTAGTTACAGGGAGTGGGAAGATGATGTCATTGAAAAGCTATTGCCCTGCTTTGATATCAGTAAATGTGTTCAAAGTTCTCTAGGGACCTCTAAGGGCTGAAAAACTCTCCCTACCACAATTACTGTGGGGTAGAGCAACTCTCTCAAAATTTCTTTACCAGTTTTGTTTTTTTTTTTTAACTAGAATGCAACTGAAAGACATTTAGGAAAATAACACTGTCACTGCACTGCTTAAGAAAACCTGTTTAAAATGTGGCTGGATGCATTCTTGTATCACTGATGGAAACAACAGCAGGAATAGAAAATGCCAGAAGTGTGTGTGTGTGTAAGAGGGGGAGGGGAGAGACAGGATGAAGTGCTTTGCAAAACAAAGTAGTAAGTGCCAACACTGATGTTTTTTAAGGCATGCCTTGTACTAGTCACCAGGCAATAATTTAGCAATCCAAATTTGAAGGCTGGATTAATTTTTCTTTTCTGCATGCACAGTATTAAAAAAAAAAAAAAGGAAGTGAAAGGCCTTGGCAAGTTGCCAGTCCTCCTCTTCCTTGGATAAGGGGATGAATGATGCAACACCATGACTATTTTCCTTCTTGCATCTTGTCTTTCGCCTAGGGAAGTGAGTGATTGCTTAGCTTTTCCATGCCTATGAGCTGGGCTGGGCTTTGTCTTGCTTCTTCTGATGACAGGCAGCTTCACACCACTTTTGACTGCCTTCTGTCCTCAGAGAGCCCAACTTAGCCTTGGGAGCATTTGAAATTTTAAATACAGCTGTGTCTGGGTTCTGCTGCTGGCCTATGCCTTTATAACAGGGCCATCACATATACTAGAGCCATAAGCCCATGGTATGTGCTTAGAACTGCTGATTACAAACATAAACCCCTAATTTGCCTCCACCATCTCCCTCTCAAATTCATGAATTTAACTTCTTTAACTGTAGGTTCTCTGCATTGGGAGTTTTCTTCCCAACTGTGAAGCCTGAGTTTGGTTTATTTAATCATGGAACACTGAATTCTCCAATCTTTTCCAAGCTGCAGTGAAACTTTTAGGAGGACAACAAGTATCACAAGACTCCTGATAAAAGCATGGGAGTTAACAAGGCTAGCACTTGAAGGAGCATTGCAGATTCAGCCCTTTTCTGAAAACAACATTCCAATGAAATGGAGATAAACCGAATGTTTGAAACAATCTTGCAGGAATATTTTACTTTGTGGGTTTTTTCCTTTACATAAAGACCCTCTTCAGACCATCTGAATGGGATTTCAATGGTCACGTGGTGGCTTTCATGTCATTTGATCAGTGACATGACTTGGCAGGGGGAGGGAAGAAATAGCAGGAAGGGAAGATTATCTCTCTTTACAAAAGCTAAAAAATGTGATGAGGACATCTGAAATGTTTCTAAACATTCACTGGTACTCAGTACCATCCTAGTCCAATTTGCCTCATCACAGGAACAAACAGTGTTTAGTAATAGCCATGAGTGTGCAGAGCATCACTGGTGATGTCATTGGTGACATGGCTGATACCTATCCCCTGCTTGATTGCAGCCAGAGCTGCAGCCTGAGAACATTGCAGTTTGACATCCAACAGAATTCCAGGGCACTGAGTCAAAGGTGAAATGCCAGCACCAGGGAGTGATTGCTGGTTTCACTGGCTGAAATACCAGTCCTATTACACATTTATTATACTTAACACAGAGAGAATGCAGAGAGAGAGCAAAGGGATAAACAGCAGGAGAAGTACATTGACGGGAAGAGACAGTGTTCAAACATGATCAAGAGTACAGCTGTGATATTAAAGCAATCACGTCTGCTGACATGGATTGTTGCTGATACAGCATCGGGCATTTACAAGGGAATTTTTACTTCCTTAAATGGGGAGATACTTTTTTCTGATGTGTGTGTTTACAGCACCTCTCACATGCAATTCTGAAACCCTGCAGCTGTTGAGATTCATAGGAGCAGAACTGAAGCAATATTTATAACAGGCCTATGGGCAGTACTTACTGAAATTTAGGTCCTGAGCATGCAGCTAAGCCCATGGACATAAAGCACACACCAGACCCCAGCTCTTATGCTTAAAGTCAGGCACATCCTTCAGCGACTGCAACAGCAGTACTTTGCTTGGATTGACTTCCTCCATTCCCTAAGACTGAAATGTATCACTAACACTGGCCTACATACCCATTGCTCTTGGATGTTGGAGACACTTTCTCATTTGTGACTTTCTTTAAAAAAGAAACTAACTTT
The DNA here is from genome assembly GCA_013396975.1 of Bucco capensis. Taxonomy (NCBI): domain Eukaryota; kingdom Metazoa; phylum Chordata; class Aves; order Piciformes; family Bucconidae; genus Bucco; species Bucco capensis. The sequence continues at coordinate 272,573 of VWZO01020727.1, forward strand.
GGAAATAGAAAAACAAGATTTGTTACCCATTATGCATTTTTTTAGTCTTTTTTGTTTGGTTGTTTGTTATTTTGAGTGATTGTTTCAATTTTTTAGAATTAACACAGGACAACCTTCACTTCTGTAGTGCTTTGGTAGGTTTTATTTTGAATTTTGAATCTTGTTGCACTCTAGGAATACTGGTTTTGCAGTTCTCTAATTTTGAGAAAAGAAACCTTCAGTGCATGTAAAAATAAAGCCAAGTACTTCACAAGATAATGACACCAGAAACCTAACCAAAATACTTCTGATAGAAAAAATTCACCATTTTTGGCTAGCAATCATGATGTAAGAAGAATGTCTCTGTCTTAGCTTATCATAATAGTTACTGAATCCTCTTTCTTAACATAAAGATTTGTATTTCCAAAGGAAGAAGGAGAGAAGTTTAATGAAGAGAAAGATCCCCACAAGCTGAAAAATAAAAAAAAAACAAAACCAGATTCAGTTGTGGTGTATTATTGATACGCAGATCAAAGTAATAGCTGTCTTTTAATGAAATCTGAGAAGTAACAGACCTGGTGAATGACTGTTCAAAAATCCCAATTCTATGACAACTTGGTAACGTGCTTAGCTTTATGGATGTGAGGAGTTCCTTTGCTTCAAATTACACAGATGCTTCGTGTTTGAAACCTTTCTCTTCCAGGACATCTTCCAGTAAATTGAACATTCTTTTCTTCCAAATTCTATGTCTGGTATACACTTTCCTCCCTTTCAGCCACTTAGAGAAGCATGATCCTTTAAGTCCATGGCAGAACTCCCACTGACTTCTGTAATGCTGGGAGTTAAGCTCTCTGCTTATGAAACTTAAACTCTTTTTAGAAAACTTTCCAACATTACAGAAAGGTCATTTCAGTCCTGCAGCTCTCCAAAATGGTCACTGAATGTCTTACATTTTTTTCTTATATTTAGTATCATGTATTATCAGCACTTTGTATTATTATTCTTTATGTTTTTTCGAGGAGATACTAAGGATTGAGGTCATGTCTACTTCATCTGGACATTTAAAGATCCTGTGATAATATAGGTAAGAATCTCTGGTCTTTATTTCTCAATCCTGCCCTCCTGTGCAAGATGTTGGGTGTTGGATGTTTGCTATTATCTGCATCAGAATTTTCTGCCATCCTTGTAAATGACCTTAGTTGGAGCTCTGTAGTTAAGGGACAGTGGCCAGGAGATGGAAGATGCTGAAGATTTCTATCAAGGTTCATTTGCAAAGAAATATGAGTCAAGTTTTTGTTTAGCCTCACATATCTCCCTTCTCATCCTTGAAACAGAGGCATACTGGAAAGATGTTTTGTGTTCTTCAAGTCTCCTCCTCTAACCTTGTAACATGTTTCAGAAAAAATGAAAGGAAGCTGTAAGGAATTGTGGAGTTGCTGCTAATGGATTTCCTACATCCAGTTGTTTCACCAAATACACAGGGCAGAATACAGCAGAGTTACCATCACATCTCTAAGTTCCGAGTCAGAGGATGATGACTGCTAGAATCAAACACTAGTACTGCAGAACACAGATCAATGGGTAAGAGGGATCCTACCTTTTAGTTCAGATGTAGATTTGTTGGTGTTTTCAAGTTCTGTTAAGCTAATCTTGAGTTGAAAGTGCTCTGAAGTAACAGTGTGTCAGGCAGAATTAAACTTCAAACCCTTCCTGAGTACATTGAAGTAACTCTCTACCATAATTACATACTATTCACCACCATATTCTTCATCAAATAAAAATATTCCCACTTTGAGAGTTGGCCTTTATGGAGTTTTTCTGCAAGTGGAGGTCAGATACTAATGAGATAGTTTGGCTAGCCAGTGCCTTGACATGTTTCATTTATGGCTTGATTAGAGCCTGATTTAATGAGATACTGTACTACATGGAAGCACATCATCTTCAGTCATTTAACAGTGAGTAGAGCCTGAATGTCTCATTTCAGTAATGTCTCTGCACTTTTGAAACTACGAGGAAAAATACAGAATAAAGCATAATTTAAGGAGAATGTTTCATTCCAGCTGCAGTAGGCAATTACAAAGAAAACCATTCTGAGACTGCCCACATCTTTGCTTCTCTTTTCAGTCCTATAGACTATGCATTAGTGCTTCTGTGGTTTTATTATACTGTATAGAATGCATTGTGAAGTTAAGATTTGTAAGGGAAAAGCAGGCTAAAGGACAGTCTCATCTTCCCATTCACCTTCCCTGTGTGTTATTCCAGAGACACAAAAAGAGCGACACATTGTCTAGATTTTGTGACTGGTGAATTTCTGTGTTGGAAGATGTCTTAGGAGATTCTTTACATCTTTTTTTCACTCAGGTTCCAGTAGAAGGGCAGCTCCAGACTTCTGCAATGCTCTGGTGGATTTGCTCTGTTGAATGACATCTAAGCATCCAAAAGTTTCCCTAGATTGTGTTGTAGACTGAGTAGTCCTAGAGCTATACAGGATCTAAGGTACTGTTACAGTGTTTTAGGCTCACCTGGCTTTGCAGTGGTTTTGCACCAAATGGATTTCAATTGAACCCAGTGATACAGAGAGCTGAGGTAACCTTAATGGTAGACTAGTGAACATATAGTTCTCATATACATTCTCACTTGGGAACAAGGCATGATGCCATATGGAATGGCTCACATCTGTTTCTTGGCTTTGGGTTAATTGTCTAAACTGAAACAAAAGTCTGAAGGAAAAAAAAAAGGACATATTAAGAATAAATTATGTCATGCTGAGATAAGGTTAATTATTTAACATCTGGCAAAAGCAGATGGATTCTCAGTTAACACAGTGGAATCCATTCAGTCAGCACCTTGATAAGCACCACATCTCTTTCACTGTCTCAGATGCCTTCCTGGAGATCCTGTGGATGTGCTTTCCAGTTGCTCTGAAGGCTGCCTAGGCAGCACATCAATACAGTTTATAACAATTGTCTGCTGTTGCCTGCAAGGCTGTGGTAATTTGCAAGTGTGAATGATGTATGTTGGCAGGCAGTTTCTCACTGTGTGGCCCACTTGTCCAGCAATATGACTTTTTACTTACTAGCCTGAATGGATTTGGTGCTGTACATCAATATCATAGAGTCATAGAATCATAGAATGGCTCAGGTTGGAAGGGACCTTAGAGATCACCTAGCTCCAACTCCCCTGTCATGGGCAGGGATGCCAATCACTAGACCAGGTTACCCAGGGCCACATCCAGCCTGGCCTTGAACACTGCCAGGGATGGAGCATCCACAACCTCTCTGGGAAACCTGTTCCAATGCCTAACCACTCTCTGGGTAAAGAACTTCCTTCTAATCTCCAATCTAAATTTCCTCTCCTTCATCTTATAGCCATTCCCCCTTGTCCTATTACAATCTGACCAGCTGAAAAGTCTCTCACTTTCTATTTTATAATCCCCCTTTAGATACTGAAAGGCTGCTATAAGATCCCCTCAAAGCCTTCTCTTTTCCAGGCTGAACAACCCCAGCTCCTTCAGCCTGTCCTCATAGGGGAGGTTCTCTAGTCCTTTGATCATCTGGGATGATCCCTGATATCCTGGGCTGGATCTTCTCAAAGGTATTTTCTGTTGAGATGTGGCCACTGCATACTGACATTGCCTACTAAAGCACTGTATTGGAGCTATTTTGGAGAATAGGTTTTGACACAGTGACCACACTTGATGATCTTGGTGGCCACACAGGGAAGATGGCTTATGATTTGCTAACATGGGACATGGTCTCCCTAAAGGAATCTGCAGTAAATTGTCTCTATGTTACCACAGGCTTTAAATATATTTCATGCTTAAGGAGACATTTTTGACTTGATGTTTGCTGGGGGACACGGCTATCTTGAACTTCTTTCAAGAGTGTTCTTTCTTAAACATCCTTCTGAAAGCAGCACTTTCAAATTAGAGTGATTATTTGTTCATATTTGAATGCCCTCTCTAGGTCTTAGGTAGTATATCTGTGCAGGAATTCCCATGGCCTTCAGCTTTTCAGCAGTCTTTTTCCACGTGTTGTTTGAGTGGGAACAACCTTGTAAGACTATTCTGTATTAGCAGAAAAAAACTTCAGCCCTGCTGTATTTTGCATTCATACAAGTCACAAGGAGCAAAAATATCAGTGGGAACTTTATTTTTATCCCTCTCTCTTCAGATCCTGCATAGCCCTGAACCTGCTGCAAGCACAAGGCAGTACTGTCAGTGCTGTCATGTCCAGTACAGAGAGCCATATGTAGGAGAAACAATTTTCCTAGTATCTCATATTCATAATGCACTGATGGTTATGTTCCAAAGTGCTGGTGTTCCACAGCACCTGGAGGTCAGTGCCAGTGGGCTGTGGACCTGTAGGGAAGTGCAAGTGTTAGTTGTGGTGCTCAGAAAATGCCACTTCTCTTATTTTAGAAGTATGTAAATCAAAGATCATTCCACTGTAACCAGCAGATTTTCTTCAGTCGATGTGAAATTGTCATCCAATTCAACAACTTCATGTGTCTGAGTCTGGAGATACTCAGCCTCAATGCTCCTGCCAAGGCACGTCTGGTGTGTTTCCCCTACTTAACTAACACTTGCACAATTGATGGCCAAACATTCTTGCTGGAGCATTTACCATTTCCAAATATATTTATCTTTCAAGTAAATAAATTTTGTGTTAATTAGTGACAGCTCACTGCTAAAATATTCCCTTCATTCTTTTATCACCCTGTGGCAGAGTTCTGTGTGCCATGCCAGCTGTCCTTCACAGCAGGTCTTAAAGGTTTGAAGCCTTATTTGGTGTCTGCAGTGACCTTTTAAATTCCAGAGTAAAGTTGGGGCTACACAACACACAAATATAACACTTGTTAAGAAAATGTCAGCTTTGTAGCAATCAGGCTTGCATGGAGTTTTCAAGCTGCATTTTCCATCAGCCTAATAGCTCGGGAGTGTATACAAGTGGTGGCACAATTGCAAGAGGGGTAAAAACAGAAAAAAAGCTTCCTTCTGTTCCCACCATGTAACCAGGTCACAATTCTATCCCCTGGGGAAAAAACCATCACTTCCACAGTTACATTCCAACAAACAGTTGTTAGTTTCTTCATTGCTTAGGTGACATCATCTAAACCCAGAAATGCTAGGTTTTACAGACTAAAAGATTGCCTAAACCATCTATCCCTGAATCAATAGGAATGTAAGAAATAATAATAGCAGGGGTGGGGAAGAGGGAGGGTAGGGGGGGAGAGAAAGAAGCAGCAGAATGGCTAGCAGATGTTTCCCAAAGAAGGTCCAAACAAGGAAAAAGAGCAGTCAGATTTTCCTTTAACTTTACAGTGCAGTTTACAAGTTCATTAAACAGGACTTCTGAGCAAGGCAACCCTTCTGAAGGATTGTTTAAGCTGAAGCATTCCTGATTTCCTGCTCAGCTGACTCACTTGATAAGATGCTCTGCAATGACATCACCAGCCACTGAACAGTTAACAAACCTTTTGGGTTGTATAAACCCATGCCATTTAGATGGTTCTTGAACTTTTATGTGTAGGTAATGATTACTTACATATCTGCAGGCACCCTGAAAGATCTTTGTAATGTACTTAAGAAAAATAACACTAGCATGATTTAAACCCGTCACTTCTCTACTCTTTTAATGCAGATAATCTAGCTATTTAGATTTTAATGATCTGTCTGTATAGTTGCCTAAAGCCATTTCTTTTCCACCTATTTGCTGAAACTACATAAGCAATTCATGTGATGTTTTAAAGATCCATCCAAGTTTAGATATTGCCTGTGTTCCTTCTGGAATGCTAGGTCTGGCATTGTGAGGTGTTTAGCTCAGGTCAGACTGTAGAAAAGAAAAGTAGTTATTCTACAATGGGACTAATTTTTCTGTTGCTCTATGAAAGGTTCTTCACTGCTGAAAGCCTCTTGTTATCAATGAAAACTTTACAACAGATCCCAATGGATTTCTAACTGATTCATTAATTCATGTTCATTACTGGCCTAATGCTAGACAGCTGGAAGTTGTTGAGGGCACGTGCAATTCTCATACAACCTATAATATGCAATAATCAGAACACTTTGAAATAATCATCAAGGGTATGGGGTAAATTGGCAAATGGCCTGTTCTGTGTGGAGAAAAACAGTAAAAAAAAAAGGACTTTTGAAGTTCTGTGTCATTGCATGAAGCAACACAGGGCATTTCCAGAGTCTCTCCTCCACGCACTCACTTAAGGATATCTGTACCTAACCCTAATCATCTCAGATCACTGATACAGCTGCACTTTTATCACAAGACAAGAATGTTGGTTCCACTATCTCAGTTAAAATAGACATATTTCAACTTCTTTCTAGCCCAATAGAAGAACAGTCAAAATCTACTTGAATTAGTATCACCTCATATTAGATATGAGTGTTGCTAAACGATGCAGGCAGACAGTATCTATATAACAACATAATCATAACCATTTTCCATTAAGTGTTTACATTACTATGAATTAGTAATCTCCAGTTGATTAGAGATGAAAATTTTCAAGAAATATTTAAGAACTGCTTTAAGAAATATTTAACAGGATAGGATAGATCTTTCTATCTCTGTATTCTTTGTGGAGATGCTATGCTTACTTAATGGAAACTGGCCTGGAATCTACAAACCCAACAGCAACATTTGGTGTACAGTTTGTAAATGTTTGTAAATCCTTGCTAATGCTCCTGATGATCTTAAAACATGCCATTATAAATACTTTTATGGTACTGGTAGTCCCAGCTTTTCAAAAAAAAAAAAAGTAATGAAATCTTGTAAGGAATTAGACTACAACTCTATTAAAAAACCAAGCTCCAGGAAGTTAAAAAATCAGCAAATATTGCAAACTACTTCAAGTTTACACAAACAAAATAAGTTACTGAATTTCATAGATTCATAGAATGGCCAGGTTGGAAGGGACCTTAAAGATCATCTAGTTCATTTCATCATTTAGATTTTGTTACATACTATGACAAGGATTTTTTAGCTGCAGTGAGGGCTACATCTATGTGTGTTATCAATAAAAACATATTCCCAAAGCAAGATTGATCTGGATCAGCTAAGGTCTGGTTTTGGGGGTCTTTCCCTCTTTTCCCCACTTAAAATAGTAGCTTCTAGGTAATTTTGAAGCTTTTTAAAAACAGAGTATGTTTACTTACTTATTTTTGTGAGCTGTCCTGTCCAACCAGAAATTTCTCAGAGCCAGCAATATCTGAGTGACTGATTTACTTGATAAAATAATTTCTAGTGGCATCAGCATCAGCTGCAGGCCTAAAGATAGAGAGAAAAGGACTGCATGCACTGATCTTTCAGACAAATGCACATGATATATCCATGTTAGATGACATCCTCCATAGGATTAAGTGTTGTGGGATGTCAGCTGTGAATACAGCAAAGAGTAAGATTATGTAACATGGACTAAGAATGATGATTCTTAGAAATGCATGGCTCTCTGCAGATCTGCTCATAGCTGTATGGTAAATTAATGCTCTCTGTCACTTCTTTCAATCTGCAAAAGCTGAGCAAATAGAACAAGCTGTCATATTTTTGGCTCTTTTCAGTGTGAAAATTGAAAACATTCCTCAAGCTAATAAACTCTAGTCTAGGACTGCTGGTATGTGCTTGACTTTTTCAAACTGTGTACTTCAAAGTGTAGAAGCTAGATAAGCTAACGGCTCATTCAGTGGAGTTATTGTGTCGGAGGAAGCATGTCTATCAAATGCTAGCTTTACAAATTTGAATAGATGTCATTGTTCTCAGTAATGTCACCCACTCTCTGGCTGCAGGCATTGTTTGAACAGAGGGAATGTGAAGCATTCTCTTTTTTTTATTAGTATGATTTTATTCAGGGGTGCTGCTTTGCAGCAAAATCAGCCATTCTTTCTCTGGATTTTCTTTATCAAAATGATGATGCAAGAAGTACTAGGGGGGCTGAGTAGAAGGTCAAGCTGGTGACTTAGCTTCATGGTCTTTAGAGTAGATGAATCCAAGTGTAATAAAAGAAAGATACCATGACAATTGAACATTGCTTCTTGTTTTCAGAGAAACTGATTTAGAGGACAGTATTAACACTATTGGGAACTACCAAGGAATACATCTTTCTTTTTGTTGCTTATCAAGTGTAAGTACAGATCACACAGTGGCTGACTTCTATTTCTGCATGGTGCTCTGGGTCAGTGCATAACAGACATCTGCATATTGCTGAAATCCTATTGTAAAGTAAAGTCCAACAACCCAAACACATTCCTTCTCCTAGTTACACCAACACAATCTGGCCCCTTGTGTTTATTTCAGCACTGAGAGAATTCTTGTGGTTATTTATAGATCCTTCTGAGATTGTGTCAGTGGTGTGAGAGTGAAGCTGCCTTAGCAGCTGGAGTACCCCAGAGAGCTCTGTTGGCTGGCATTTGGTCACTGGCAGAGAAGTGGCCTTGCATCTTTGCTACCACAGAGCAAATGCTCTATGGACTCTAAGCCAGCAGTGAGAGACCTCAGCCACAGACTGGAAGAAGAACTATGACTCAGGGTTCTGTTTTTTCTGCTCTGACTCTCCAGGAGGGAAGTAATCTGTTTCTCTGATATGTATGATTCAGAGGAAGTATTTTCTGCATGGTGTTCTGGAGAAAGGCGTTGGGAGGGAAATAGCAAATTATATGTAATGGGCAGGACTTTGCTTTATCCAGAGAAAGTCAAAGCACAAGATAGTAGTGGCTTTACTCATCTGCAGAGTATGTTATTGCTCCCTTATCTGACTTGCCCAGAAAAACTGTATAGCTCTGTGCTTCTTCATGTATCTGCATTGACAAATATCTTTAACAGACTGTACTGGGCTACTCTCAATGCCTTCAGTCCTCCATGGCTCCATTACAGTTGCTTAGGGTCTCTCAAAAATTACTAAGGGAATTAGATGGACAGGAACTGAGTGGAAGCTTTCTAGGGAATGAAAGGATAGAAAAGGAATTTTGTAGGTTGGCTGAGCTCTTGATGAGATGTTTAACACTACTGTGATTTAACTGTATTCACAGTATCCCAGTATGTCAGGGGTTGGAAGGGACCTAGAAAGATCATCTAGTGCAACTCCCCTGCCAGAGCAGGATCACCTAGACCAGCTCACACAGCAATGTGTCCAGGCAGCTCTGCAATGGCTCCAGACAAGGAGACTCCACAGGCTCCTGGGCAGCCTGGGCCAGTGCTAATGGTTCATCAGGGTATTTGAGCATCTTGGTAGGAGCCTCTTGGTTATTATTTAAATCAAAGGGAATATTACACCATAGCTGTCATGAAAAATCTCTGTATTTTGGAGAGTTTTAGTAGCACATTACATGTATCTAGTAAGAGATGTTGGTTTGATTCTTGTTTTCATGAACGCTTTTTACAGACTTTGGTCAGAAAAAAGACTCCTGATGTTGCCATAGATTGGTTATATTCTTCTTATGTGCTCTTGACAGGGCTTTGCTCAGACACAATTCCATACTCTACTGCTTTTGAGCACGCCACAGATGTGCTTCCCATTCAGACTCTAGCCTGAGGAATATGCATTTGTGTTCCTTGGCCCTCAGAATAAATGAAACCAGAGGCATCAGCTCTCCTATGTGAATATTTCCTTCTATATCTTGGATCATGTCTCTCTCCAGAGAGACCACTGTGCTTATTAGCCTATCCATTATTAATTAATGAAGGGCCAAGTAGAAAATGAGCTCAGAGGAAAGGGAAGTGAATAGTGACTGTACTATTTGCTAAGGATGTGCCAGTCTGCTGCACAGGGATGTACAAAAGCACTCACTGGGTGGAGGTGCTTAATCCTTTAGTTCCTGTAACAGAAAATCATCTCCTAGGATTTTCCTCTTCAGACTGCTTGTTCTAATTCCTATGGTTCTGATGCCTAAAGATTTGGGTATATTCTGTAGATTTCTAGGATTATTAGAGACATATGAAGCTTCCTGAATTGTTCACGTATTAGAAGCCACTAGGCCTGTTCCTAAAGGACTGCTTTGGACTTTCCCATGCCTTGCCAAGGACATGATGTTTTGAAGGTAGCACTATCTTTCTCCATTAACTCTGTGCCAAGTGCCTATTTTCCAGAATTTTTGACATCAGTTCTGTGGAAGAACAGATACTTACATAGAAAGACAAAACTTTGTGTGAGCTCAAAAACTGAGTGACAATATATTCCTTTGGTTGAACATTGATTTTTATTATTGTGGTTTCAGTAATTGCTTCTGTTCTGTTACTTTGTTTTGCATTTCACCTTCCTTGTGCCTGTAACATGGTTTTTGTGTTTCTGAGATGCTTCTCAACAGCTCCACTACGGCAAGTGTTCCAGAGGAGATTGTAGTAATGCCTGAAAGATGTTGTTCTACTGATCTCTTAACCCACATATTTTTATCCTCTCTGAGGAGAATCATCCTAGATGGCAACTCACTCCTTGTTTTTTGTGGTTGCACATAGGTGACCTTTATCTCTGTTGTCATGTAACTGTTACATTTCAAGCTATAACATAATATTTTCCTTGCTACAGAACTGGACAACCATATTAGTACTTTCTGCAGCATTAGCAGAGTATGTCAAATCCATTGCTGAAATAATGCTGCATGATTTTGAGCCTAAAAGACCAAAGAAACTTCAATCACAACTTTTTCAGCTGAGGTAGTTGAGTGCTTGTTTAATTGCACAGATAAAAAAACAATGCTGCAACTTGCTTTAACTCAAGCTTGAGTTAACAGATTGTCAGGAATAAGTATTCCTAAGATATTACTGGACTACTGGAGTGATTACTATCTCAGTACTACTATAAATAAGAACACATTCTACATATTGCTTAATTATTTTCACTGTAGTGAGATGACCACCACTATTAATAGCTTTGGTTTCTTCATTTACCACTGTGCCTGATTTAAGACTTTTTTCCTTTAAAGACCCAAAGCAGAGAGCTGGCCTGAGGAATCTGAAGGGGCTTTCAACCACAAAAATCACTATATATTTATTGAAATCAACAATTTTCCACATAAGGTTCTTGAAAAACACAGGAGTCATCCTAACTGTGTTCAAATTGAATTGCCTCAAGGGACACCAGCAACAGAGAATACTCTTTGCATTGACAATCAAAGGCAATTATTACCAATTAAATAGAACAAAATAGAACCAGTCTTCAGTATAGCAGTTTTGGTTTCTGTTACTCTGTTTCCCTGTTTCATTACAGTTGCTATGTCAGCACAAGTCTTTTGGTGATGTGAAAATATGGAATAGAAACTCAAAACATACTTATTTATAGAAGATTTGGGGGTTTGGACTAGTTTGGTCATTTTTGTTTAGACACTAGCAAGAAAATGCTTTATAGGATGCTTTAGTACCAGGAAATAGTTTTAATCACAGAAACATGGTTAGCCTCTGATATTACAAGTAGTTTTCCTCCACATGCCAAAGAAGATTGTTTCACAGCTTAAAACTTCAATTAGAGAAGTTTGTAATTTATTATTTGCATGGTGATATTAGCTCTTCTCATTGCTGATTTCTGATGAAAATAAGGATATATTCACACATCACACAATTTAGAAGTCCCCAGCATAAATATCTGCAGTTGGATGGAGGAGTGAGTTCCCTCTAAAGTCAATGGAGAGGCAAAGGCATTTTTAGGATGTACTAACTTGAACATATTTGAGATGTTTCCTTGAGGAAAAGAGCTGCTCCAATGAGTATGTTTACTAGATATCCATTGACTCAATTAAACCTGAAAAACTGGACTCTACACCCTGAATTGTAGAAGTCTAATGAGTCTTATCCAGAAAAGTAAATGCAAATCACAGAGATGATGAGAACAATCTGCAAGGATATTATGTGATGCTAATCTGCAATTTATATAAGCCCATGAGTAGGTCATTTGGCTGTTCCAGACTGCTGGCCAGTGAGGAAAGAAGGACAACATATACTTTGCACAGCTGGAGCAAATGCCTTGTGTGGATGCTGGGATGGTGAAGAGATACAGAAGCCAATGAAAATTATATAAATCATGATGCAGATAATTCTCTCTCAATCACAGGAAGGCTTTTTGAGACCTCAGTGTTATGTGAGATAATAAGCAGGTAGCTGATAGCAGAAGAATACTGAATTAGGGACTCATAAGAAAGAATCATTTGTTAAACAGAAAAGATGAGCTGAAATAACAACAACAAAAGCACATTAAGAAGTTGACAGGCAGGCAAAAATACACTGAAAATAAGACAGAGTAAGGTGGACCAAGATGATGCTATTGCCCTTGGAAAATCCAGATAAAATTGGGTTCCCACGGGATCGGCCGGAGAGACACTGGATGAGCCTAACATGAGAGAGATCTCAAATAGTTTGAAAACTAGATATTTTATTCAGTTTTCCAGATAATTGTTAAAATTTACAGGTACATTGATTGGAGGCAAGACCAAGACAATGCTGTATGTGGATTATTCACTAGATCATCTTCAGCATAAATGATTATTTCTCTTTCCCTTGTTTTTTCTGTCTTGTCATTATTTCATTTGGTTCTTGCCTTCAGCTGCTTGTCTATAATTACAGAAAAGATTATGCAGGAATGTTGAAAGTAAACACAGAAACATCACCACAGCTCAACAGTGACAGCTTGAGCCATAAATCAGTGACTACCAAAAAGGACATCTGAGAGGCAGTCATTCAGAACTGAGTGAGACATTCACTGTGTTCTGGGACAGTAATGCTATCAAAAATGCTAGTTTCAAAATGCTAGTTTCTATCCCAGTGCATTTTATCAAGAGGATTAAAGAACTGCAGGAGGTCTGGAGCACCCATTTTTGAGATTGGTTTGGATCAATCATCCTGTGTAGCTCAGATCTGTTTATTCAGTATGAAGAAACCTACATAATTATAACTGAACCCAAGTATTAATCATTTCTTAAGATCATTTTCTCAGAATGCAGCATTGTAGCTCTCTGAGAATTCAGTAAGAACCAATAAAGTGCAAAGTCAGAAGGCAGCTTTTGTAGCTGACAAACTAGTCAATGGAAAAAAAGAACTAAACCTGAGCCCTGTTAACAGTGTTTAAACATACAGATCACAAAATCCCAGTGTAAAGAAGCTTTAATCATATGTTGGCATACAAATGTGTTCAAATCAGGTGATTTCCATAGGAAAAGTTTTGTTACAGGAAATTCAAATTCAATCAAATTCAGATTGAAGTGACTCAGATAGCTAATTTCCCTGCACCTTTCTAATGGTTTGATACACACCCATTGAAGTCAATGGTAATCACCAATTAAATCCTATGGGAAAGCATATGGAGGTGACTAAATTATTCAGTTTTTTTCAGATTTCTATCTGTAAAATTAAGGCTTACCTCCCTCTAGATAAAAAACACCAAAAGTACATGTAAATATGTACTTAACAGATTTAAGACTAGGTTTAAGATTCAATATATGCACACTTTACACTAGAAGAATGAACTGTAGTATATATAGTTACATAGTGTGATGGATTAATTCCTTACAGCCTGGCAGTGCATAAAGATGCCAGGTATGGCATGTAATAAGCAAGGAAAACATATATTCTCTATTTAGCTCATAAACAACCCTTTTAAACACTTTATAGAGAAAAGTTTAATTGCAAAAATGAAAATTAGTGTAGCAAACAGTAATTTTTAACACTAGATTTAACACAAGGATCTTTTAATCTGGACAGGTTCTGACGATATTAATGACAGGTGTATTTATTTCTTTATAATAATCTTTCCTTTTGCTCTCCAACCTGCCAATATCAATTTTTCCTGATCCAAAGAAGTCTCATGTGTTTTAGTCAGAGCTTAAATTGAGAAGGTTGGAACAAAATAATAGTAATGATACTGGGTTTCACTAGGAATGTGGAAACAATTGCAATTGCTGTCAAATGTATATATGAATGTACAAACATTTAAAATAAAGAAGTACTGTAGTAGCACTGGTTTCATCCATGGGTTTGTGAATTCCAAGTATCCTTGCATGGTGTTTGCTTTGGGATGGTTTTGTGAAGATTCTTTTGCTACTGAATAAATGAAATGGACATTATTAGGTGCCAGCACTTGAAGCCCAAAGTCATCAGCAACATTTCCATGTACTCCCTTGGAAGATAAGTGTAAGACTCCTCAGAATCTTTACCAACGTCTTTAGGCTCCTGCTATTTCTTTTTTCTCTTTTCTTTTTAGGCTGCTCACTTTCTTGTTTCTCTTTTCTTTCTAGGCTGCTCATTTCCTGAGATTGAATTTTGTCTACAGCAACAGAGTTTTGAAATTCAGTACAAAACATATTAGAGGAATAAACCATAAATGACTCTGCAGTTTACAACAGGATGTTCATAAGGTGCCCTCACATAAAAGCATAGAACAAGAAAATAAGTGCAGTAAAATAATAAAAGACCTATTTCCCTGCTCACTCACTCATACCATAAAAGCAAAACTAATGTCTGGCTCTAGCAGACAGGTCATATTCTTTTAAATGGCTGAAAGGACAGAGTTGGTAGCAATGATTAGTTTCTGTAGTGGGAAGATATGAGATCTCAAGGAAAGCTTCACATTTAGCCTATTAGCCCCCTTTTTGCATCCCTTAATCTCTGTTTTCCTTGAGGCCTTCAGGTGAGTTTTTGGTTCTTCTTGAAACTGGCAATGCCAGGAGTTTTGTCTTCAGCTGTTTCTTTCCTCTCTCTCAAAAATTTAGTTCATATGTGAAGGACTTGTTGTGCTGGGTCCCTACCCAATAAATCTTCCCAGATTTGATGCTTGAAGGAGAGGTATCCCAAGAATGTACAGGACAAGATTCCAAATTGCCACAGTTACTTATGTTTATGAATGGGGTTATTCTGTTTTGCATCTATTCCAGAAAGCCAAATGTGTTGTTACTGAGATGCTTCTTCATTAACACCATTGATACACCAGTCCCTTACACTGCATGACTAACTGAGATCATTTGCCCCTATTTCTTCCTGGTTTTTCTTGGAATCAAGTGGTAGAATAAAGAGCTCTTTTAAACTAATTTTTCACCCCTTTCTTTGAATTTGGTAAGCCTCTTGAATAGCCTCTACAGGCTAGGACATGGAATGGGCTTGGTGTTTGGATCTCTGGGAGGGTCAAGAGCAGCACTATTTGTATCCATTACTGCTGGCATCTGCCAACTCATGAATGATTAATCTCACAACAGTTTGTATGCTGCACAAGTTCTTCTCAGGTTTGTCTCCCACATCCACGAGGACTTGCAGTTTTAACCTACATATGACCAGTTCCTTGCTATTTCTGTCTCAACTGTCTTTCCTTTAAAACTGCTACAGTCTTGAATTAGGCCATTATTTCATCCTTGAAAATCAGTTTCCATTTACCCAGTTCACCACTTTCTGCAACCACAGTAACTCATGATTGCTGGGGCCAGAGGGGAATTGCCTGAGAGATGTATAATGCACTGAGCTAACGTGTAAGGCTAAAGTATAAAATTTAAGTTATAAATGAAAGTGACAAGCAAAATTTTTCTCCACTTAGCTTTATTAATGACGCAATATTTTATTGCCTGTGGCTGAAAGTATTTATTGTCATTGTGTTTAGCTTTAATTTGGTTTCATAATTCAGTTTGGGTTTTAACCTTTTTTTTTTTGTGATCATTTTTTTCCCCAATATCACTTTATTTTTGGGCAGATTGGTGTCACAGTGTGTTCGTGTAGTAAGTGTGTGGTCCTCAGGAGCATGAATCTGAAGAAGCAAAGGCTTAACTGTGGGCTTATTTTTAAGCATGTGAGTATGTGGCTGAAATCAATAGCTACACAGATTGGCCTTCTAGGGTGAGTAATAAAAGCACATGTGGTTTTCTTTTTGGTTTTAAGCACAAAGCTGTACCTGGCAGCATCAATCAGCAATGTCTTCAATATTTATTTAATTACATGTTCCACTGAGAGCAGAGGGAATATTTGTATGCTTTAAATCAAGGATCTGGTGGGTCACAAGCAGTGTTAAGAATGTTGCAAAATCACAATTTGAATTTTTATGGCATCTATTTGAGTGTGTTCAGAGAAAGATAATGAGAGTGATCATAAGGAAGAAAAACGTTCAAGAGGAGAGTTTGGAAAGATGAAATGGGTTTGATTTAGAATGGAGAGGAACAAAAGCAAACATATCACAGTATCACAGTATGTCAGGGGTTGGAAAGGACCTAGAAAGATCATCTAGTCCAACCCCCCTGCCAGAGCAGGATCACCTAGACCAGCTCACACAGCAATGTGTCCAGGCAGCTCTGCAATGGCTCCAGACAAGGAGACTCCACAGGCTCCTGGGCAGCCTGGGCCAGTGCTCTGGCACCTGCACTGCAAACAAGTTCCTCCTCGTGTTAATACTAAACCTCCTGTGGTCCAGCTTGCTCCCATTCCCTCTTGTCCTACCATTGGATGACATTGGATGTGAATCAGTGACTGCTGTTTAAATGGAGGAATGAGAATGTCCCTGTTCTTGGATAAATAGTACAAGAGCAAGGAAAAATATCCATTATAAAGAAACACTTTTTTTCCCCTACACTGTGTAATTAGCTAATAGAATTCATTCTCAGAGGAAGTGAGACCAATGAAGATTCCTAGTGAGACTGAATATTCCTATGGATAGCAGTGATACCTGGAGCTATAACAAATGGGATACAAGCAATGTAATAATACTTATTGAAATGACTATTAAACCTTGTGCTCTAGGGCTCAACAGAACCTAAATGACACCAGTGCTGCTGTACAAAAGCAGATGATATCTGACAGAAGGGGCAAGTTGGATTGCACCTGCTTGTCAGAAGGGTCTTCTACCATCTTCTCAGTTATCTGGTGGTGACCAATCTCAAAGACACCATTAATGCTTAGACAGAGCCACAGTCTTTTTTGCTGCAGGGCTAACCTAGTATGATAGTTCCAGTTCTTTTATATATCTGTCTAACATCCTTTAAAAGATATAGATTGGACATTCAATGTATTGTCTTTTTATAGCTTTGTGTAGTACATTACTAGTTCAATAGACTGTGCATTTGAGATTTCTTCAATCAGTGTTAAGAGAAGAAAAAGAAAGTAAAAGAGACATTGCATATTTATTTGGGTTTTTTTTGTTTGTTTTCTTTTGTGATCAGGGTTTTTGGTTTGTTTATTTTTGTCTGTTTATTTTTAATTAATCAGAATAAACTCCCTTGATGATTATCATTGTAGCACTTTTCAGCATTATTGACCTGATCATCAAATATGTTTTTGTTCTTTCGCCTCTTTTTATTGATTTTAATATTCTTATTATAAGATAAAAAAAAAATCAGTACTTTCAAATCCAGGTTCTTCATAGAGTAGTTCCTGCACTTTTTAGCTATTTATCATCATATTTATTATCATCATTCTAAAGAGAATATAGGAGGATGATGGTCTTGATGAAATCCATAAAGACCACAACAGCAGAAATAGCATCATGAAACTCCTCTTTGTGCTCTAAGTAGCAGTGTGGTCTGGCAGTAGTGATTTTTACTGAAACTCTCCCATCAAAACCACTGTGGCTTTTTAAAGCTCTTTCAAGGTGGACATCTAAAACTCCCAAATTACTAGCAATGTCAATTATGTGTATTTCCTTGCCTTGTTGTGCAGCTTCAAGGGTGGATTACCAAAGTTAACATCTTGGTGGGCGCTAGGGTGTTCACAGCAAATTAGTTCTGTTTCACTTCTCACTTCTGTTCTAAGAGCATCTTAATTGTTTAATGTAATATTTCTGCTTAATTACAGGAAATGTCACTTACTGTATTGATGGTAAAACGAACACAGGCAGTGTAAATGACATTGTACATCTTTACAATGAGAGAGAAAATGATTAATTATGAGACAGAATAAATTAACTCATACATCAAATACTTGTAAGAGGTGTAAGAGGTGGAGGTAGGAGGTGCTTCCAGTTTAATCCCTTCTGTAGTGGAAATTAGAGTCAAATTATATTAGACACTAAAGAGCAGAAATTGTCTCCATGGCCTGGAAGAGTATATAATGGTACCTAACATTTATAGACACACAAAGTATCATCTTGGAGTTTATATGCTGTAAGGATCACTTCATTTATCACTTCAAGTACATTGTAGTATCATAGCACACTCCTTCACAAATTTTATTAGAGAGCATGAATTCAGTCATGACTAGTATAAACCAGCTGGAGCATGCTTTCAGGAGAGAGTATACATCCAAGAGGAATCTCAGTGAATATCAGGAAGTAGAAGGTGCAATTGATAACTTTCAGTCAGATATATAAAATTTCTAGACACTTGGTATGAACTAGTAATGAGGCTATGAGTCTAGAAAGTGTTTCTTTTCATTGTCCAGATATTTAAGTTATGGCAGTCGCTGAGGATGGACACTATTCATCCAGTAATAAGGTCAGACTTCTACAGAAGTGTGTATAATTCAGCCTTACTCTCTCTAAACTAGGTTTATTCTTTCTTTCTTTGCTTTCTTACATAAATATTTGATGCTACCTATCAAGATGGAGTTACTATTCCAAGTGTTTTATAGGTTGTGCAGGAAAATTTTTGAGGAACAATGTTTTAAGAGGGGAAAAATGTATTTATTTGCCTTCAGAAGGACCCTTCTGTTCATGAACCCTTGATGTAGCATGCAGGCATCCAGTCTTCTCCAAGAGTTTACAACAAACAGTCCAACAAAAGCTTTCAACATTTCCCTTTCAAATGAAGTGCAGCTATTCCTCAAGCTGAAGGGCCAACAATAATAAGACATCATTTGTTCAGGAGTGTAGGAAAAAAGGACAGGGAAAGGGAATTGGATCAGCAGAGAGTCAAGGTTTTGAACCTGGCAGAAAAGCAATGGCCAAGTGGTAGAAGGAGACAGGGAAGACTGAAAGATACTGAGGCTTTTTATTAGATAGAGTGGGGATAGCCTTTGCTTTTATTCATTTTTGGTGGACATTTTTAATAGAAATCATTTTCATTTTGAGACAGAGCACAAAGAGATTTTAAAAGCTCTGTTTGCCACTAAAGAGAATTTTTTTCTAGGCAGCCATACTTCCAGCCAATGTGAATGCTTCACATTCCTCCCTCTCTTACATCCCATAGGATAGTTCTTTTCTTTCCCATTCCTGCTATGTGTATATATACATGTGTGTGTATATATACATGTATATATCCACACACACACACACACTGTTAGAGGATTCAAAACGCTGCTAAACTCTCCAAGCATCACAAAGCCAGTGGAAATAAGCATAAGTCAGTCACTAATAAATGTTCCATCCCAAAGCTACAGCATGAAGAAAGATGGCCTCTTTCCCAGAAGCTGTGCACTGAATATTTCAATTTGTTTGCAAACCAGCCCTGGATGCAGTGTTGTCAGCCAGTGCACGTAGCTAAGTGCAAGTGCTGCAGACTGCAGTTAATTAGGAAGTTTGCTTTGCTAGGGCTGTGACTACAGCAACTTTCTTCTCATAAAACAGCTTTCATGTACATAGCTGGAAACAAAATGTTCCTCAAAGAACTTCTGTCCACGTGTTTCGCTCTCCTCTAGAGTGTCACCAGTTCACAATCTCCTGAACAAAGAGAGATCAATGTTAGTGTGAACCTACAAGGGGGTTTGGAAGTCTTTATCACATCTCACTGCTATCTAAAGATTTTCTCTGGAGTATACATTTTCTCTGGTATGCTGAGTGCTTTCTTCTTGTACAAAACATCTTTCCTGTAGTTAGCGTGATGTATAAATTATTTATTGATTGGCCATTATACAGACAATTTGGGAATTAAAAAAAACAACACTTCATAGTGTTAAAATAATAGGGAAACGCTAATTTTTCAAAGATACAATTTGGCAACCAAGTCTAGTCCTTGAATATAGATGTCTAAATATATTTGTGTTATTTACAGTATTAAATAATTTTTGAGTTTATTTTTAATGTCAGGCAATTGGACAGGAGTGGAAGGGCAGAAGACAGGGACAATGTCTGATATGTTACCTTTTTTCCCCTCATTCATGGGGATTTATTTGGAAACCCAAACTGCTGAGGATTTCGGAAGGGTCTTTTTGCCTGCATTTTAAATCCCTAGGTCCTAATTTGCTTTTCTCATGTGCACAAGAATAAAGGGCAGTGCAACTGCACAGAGGTAAACCCAAGAGAAGAAAATGAAACCTCTGAAAACAAACTTACTGCAGGACATTGGTAAAGGTGAAATCAGTTAGTTTAGTCTGTTAATCACTTGTCAAAGTCTGACATTATATAAAGCATTAGCAGCTGGAGTCTATTGTCCAGAGGAGGATAATCAGCAAATCCAAGTTTATAAATTGTTGATGGGGAAACAATGGTGTAGAGATAACCCTGGAGAGGTTGTGAAAGACTTGACTGGAGTTTATTTGCATTGCAGTTCTGCTGGAAGTCACAGAGGCTTGGCTTCCTACCTACTTACTGCCATTTATTTTTGATATGCCCCAAAGCATCCATGACACTTATTAAAATAGAATGGTGTCTAGGCAGCCAGCAATGCTACTGTATCTTCTTTCAGCAGTGTCTCTATTTTCAGAAGCTCCAAAGAGATTCAGTGCACATCTTCAGCCCTACTCTATCTGTTGATTCATGTAGCTCATGAAACCTTTGACCTAGATCAAAAATTCCAATATTTAAGGAGAGAATCTGTGCAGCTTCCAGCCTCTGCTTCGTGTTGGAAGTTAACAAGATGGTCTTCTCATTTATGTCATTTTCTTTAGGCATTTCGGTGCAAACTAGAGGTTATATTAACGTGGAATCTAGAAGATTTCATTTTGCCAATCCATATTATGCACCTTTATTTATCTGTGTGGTGCCTTTATGTAACTTTGCTCAAATTGTGCCCTTTTCTTTTTCTGCATAGTGTCATTAACACCATGTATGTAAGAATTTCCCTTTTATCTCATTTTGGTGGCAAATTCTTTCTGCAATTTCTGGATGTGAGCCAGCCATGTTAGAGTGAAAATTGGAGCTATTCTCTCCTCAAGCCTGCCAGTGTTCTCACAACAGGGAATATCAGTCTATAAATTACCCCAGGGAAAAACGCCAGTCACAGAAAGCTCAGGAGATCCACAGGAGCCAAATCACATCTTTCTGACATTTCACTTCTGCGAGCATTCACTTTCAAATGTAAACAATGTTTACATTTAGAGCTGCATTCATCATTTTAAAAGACCTCTCTCCCTCATGCGTCTTGGTGAAATAATTCTGTCTGAAATGACTGTTTGTTCTGGACTGCATTATATTGTATTTTATTGGGAAAAAGAAAAATCTGATGGGAAATAAACCAAACTGCCTAATTATTCCTGACATATTACCTATCAGAGTCTAACCATCAGCAGAGGAACAAAAAGC
The DNA here is from genome assembly GCA_013396975.1 of Bucco capensis. NCBI lineage: Eukaryota > Metazoa > Chordata > Aves > Piciformes > Bucconidae > Bucco > Bucco capensis. Next base: position 293,900 of record VWZO01020727.1, read on the forward strand.
CAGCTTCTCTCAGGAAGTTTGTTCTTGTTGCTGGTAATTTAGTTTGCTTTTCCCAAAGAAGCCTAATTTTGAGCTGATGAGCATTTTGAGATGATGAGTCTCTGTCTCAGGAGCTGACAGTATGATAATGACATAACATGGAAGATACAAGTCAGATAACATAGGCTGTAATGAGGCACTTAAAACGATAGCAAAATATTCCCTCAAAAGTAAAGGCTATCAGAGTGGAAGATAAGTTTCCAGATCATTTCAGTCAGCACATCACTGCCTGAATAATTGCAGTTCCACCAGCTGTGAATGTTCCCTGCAAGAACTAATTGTTGACAATTGTGTCGCCTATTTCTGAGCCTTGTTTAATACTTCACATCTCCTATCTGGAGTGCTGCTATTAGATGCTGCATATGATGTTGTTTACAGCCCTGTCTTCTCAGTGAATACACTGGAAAAGCAGTTTCTCACTTGAAAGGTTCAGGCCAAGTATCCATTGTAAATGTCCTCCACACTTCATAGTGAAAAGAAATGGCACAAGCTGTGACCTCATGGCCTGCAGGTGTAATTAGATTTCTAATTAGAGGATAAGATATAAACTCATACATTTGCATTACATTTGTTTGCCAGAGATTTCTAAAATGTTCAGTGCTTTCTGGCCTAGATTACCTCAGAGTGAATATAAAATTTAATTTGACTAAACTTTGCTTATTTATACCTAGGTAGTTTGTTATTCTGAATTTCTTTATTTACAGAATACAACTGGAATATTGTTGCTACTGGAGAGGGAAGAGCAGAAGATCATATACCCCTTCTTGTTTCCCATGGGTTTCACACTACAGGGAGTAGCATCATTTAAATCTCTGTGGGGAAAAGACATTGAAACAATTGTCCTGTGAGGAGCAAGGAATTGTACTTGATGATCCCTATGGGTCTTTCCAACTTGAGATACTCTATGAATTCTGAGAACAGTGGACTAAGGTGGGTCTGTCGTCCTCTTTGTGGAACAAAAAGTGCTAACAAGAGAGAAAAGAGACCATATGAAACAAAATTTGTCAAGTAGAAGGCAAAGAATTAGGTTGTGAGTTGAGGATACTGATGAGAAGAGTTAAAGTTAACTGGAGGAATGGTTTAAGGATGGAAGAGATATGATCAGGCAACTGTGTAAGGGTGAGGTTCTTAGATGGGACTTCAAAAATACTTTGCCATCTACCTTTTTGAAGATGAACAGTCATCTCCCATCAAGTTGCTCACCTCTTCCTCTGCTCATGGATGAGCTCACATGCTCATGCATGTGTCCACCCCTCCAGCTGACCTCTGCTCTTCCCCTCACTCCTTGCTCCTTTGGGGCAGTCAGAGGAGGATAGGCAGCAGCCTAGCACTCCCACTGCTCAGAGGACTAGATTTCCACCCTCCACCCTCCCCTTCATTATGTGGTTTAGCCCCAGCCACCTCCTTGCAGAGACAGAGAGAGGGTGCCCTGGGATGAGCAGTAGCCTTGGCTACCATGCACTCCCTCCCTCCAGCCCCAAGAAGTGCTTTCCCACCATCTAAAACTGGTTCCAGAGTGGACCACTGCAGAAGCCACAGCAGAGCCCTAGGGACCTGAGGGCATGTGCAGGAACTGGTGCTCTAGAGAAAAACATTTTCCATGTTCCCTACAGACAGCTTTTGTTTGTTTACGTTCAGATACGAATCTCTTCTGTTCTTTGGGAATGATAGGTTTCTCCTCTTGGAACTGAAAAAAAACACAACCTTTGTGAGACAGAGGTAGAGAAAAGCTGCTGGCATTCATAAGCTGCTGCTTGGCATGAACAAAGGATATTGAGATAAGACAGAGTAAAAGAAAGGTTTCTGTTCTCTCCATTAAGGGCCTGATTATGCACAGATGCAGCACAGGCATGGGGGAGGCTGCTGAGAGAGAAGGGGCTGTGAAGTGGCAGGATCACAGATACATCACACACTGTGGGAATTTATCCACCAGCCTTCTTAACACCTCAGGAAACCAAGCTGGAGTAGTATTTCCCCTTTTTGTTTTTCTGGCTAACCCTGGAGTAAGAAATACTTAATATTAAAGCAGGCCAAACACAAAGAGAGAGAGGAATGGAAAAGTATACAAATATTGGCTGTGGTTTTGATGCCTTTTTCAGTGCTGTAAAATTCTGGAAAACAAGATATTATCAGAATCTTAAAGGTTCCAATTGTTTGAGCAGCTCCTTAGGCAGATTAGAAAATAAAGCAAAGAAGTTTGTAGACTATAGTTTTCCTGCTTTTGTTTTAAAAATTTTTATTGGAGATATGTGACATTTCAGTGAAATCAGGTTTGTTACTTTGGAAAAAAAAAAGGCTTCAAATAGATATCATGAATAGAAACCTTGACCAGGCTCCTGTAGTGGGTTTATTTCTTGTTTGATAGAAGTCAATGGAAAAACCATATTGATGTCAATGCTTTGGGGTTTTTTGTTGTTTTGATCAGACCCAGATAGACAGATGATAGATAGAGAGCTACACATGCCTGGAATACTTTTTCAATGTAAAAAATGACAGATACTAACAGGTACTATTACAATAACAAAATACTTCAGCATCAATTTCCAAAACTTCTCCATTAATCACAAATACACAACCTGTAATTATAATTTATAGTATAAACATTATTATAGTAATAAGAGCTTTTTTTTTTTTTTTAGATTTTTGTTCCTATTTATTTCAGAATTGAAATGATTAGCACAGTTCGATGTAATCTATAAAAGCACTCGTATAGTGAAGAAAAAGATCAGTCCCACCTTCTGTATTAAACTAACATAGATAAGCCTACAAATAATTTAGGACAACCCATTTGAAACAATTCGAGGGAAAAAAATCCTCCCTAAGTGGATTAATTATTTTTGGTGCTCAAGCAGAGGCTTAAAAACCATTCAACATAGGAGCCATAAATGATCTCATTTTCTAGAGGTTGCTTTAACTGTATCTGCTGAATGAAAACACCATATCTTATGAACCATGTCAATCAAAACAGCAGCAGAGTCTCCTCACAGCTAACACAGACATCCAAAATCTGGAGCTAGTTCATCAGATGACAATTCACCCTGAAGACAGCAGATCCCATCTAAGCTTCTGGCTGGTTGCTGGTGTTCCCATTCACTGACAGCACAGCAGCTGGTGTAGGACCCAGTCGAGTCATTCTCTGCACCCACAATAAATGTTAACACCAGTAACCATCAGAGTGAAGTGAAACAATCCAAAGGAATCTCAGGTAGCAGGAGGTCACATGGGTTTCCTGAAAACTCTGGAAACCTGCCGAAGCATGGAGGCTTTGCAGTGTCACCCAGCTTGACCCTGAATGCCAAGTTGAAAACCCAGCAACTCCTGTCCTCACAGCCAGCCAGCTGAGCAGAAGGCAGAGCTGTACTCCATGGCCAAAACACATAATGGAGCAGATCCTCATCCTATGTAAACAGGGAAATGGCTGTAACACAGCTATGCCAATTTGACTCTAATTAAGGCTCTGGGCCAAGAACTCAAAGGGCATGTCTTCATGGCTCAAACCAGTGATGTATGACAGATCTCTGAGCTAGCTTCAAGTATTTTCCTATATGGCACAGTGCAGATCGATATCGTGATATTAACTTGGTTTCCAGAAGTCCCTCAGATTGCCTGTTTGCTTGGCTACAACACATGGTCACAGCTAAATACACACTAGTATGTATGTATGGCATCTAGGAGATCTCTGTGTCTTGCTTGATATTGTGCCCAAAGTCACACAGATTTACCTGGTGACAGCAGTACTTTGGGTTAGTATGCCATCTAAGCAGCCTGCTTTTTTCTCTTTTTGGTTATGCTTGAATAAACAAGATTGAACCCTGCTTTTGAAAGGAAAACAGCTTTGCCAGATGGTGTGGTGATGCTTCTGGCGGGAGATAGACTTACAGAATCATTATGGTTGGAAAAGACCTCTGAGGTCGAGCCCAACCATTCACCCAGCACTACCATGTTCAACACTAAACCATGTCCCCGAGGACCACATCTACACATCTTTTAATACTTCCAGGGACAGTGATTCCAGCACCTCCTCGGGCAACCTGTGCCAATGCCTGAGAACCCTCTCAGTGAAGAAATTCTTCCTAATATCTAACCTGAACCTTCCCTGGCACAACCTGAAGCCATTTCCTCTAGTCCTATCACATGTTACTTGGGAGAAAAGACCAAGCCCCACTTTACTACAACCTCCTTTCAGGTAGTTGTAGAGAGCAGGAAGGTCATTCCTGAGCCTCCTCTTCTCCAGACTATCCCTCCAAATGCATTCATTGCTTTTGTCTTCATCACTATCCATATTTGTCCTTGAGTACAGGATATACTAGAAGGTTTGAAATCCTTGTCAAGGAGCCCAGTGACTAAAAATTCCCATTTACCTACGTGAAATGATTCAGATCCTTTCCTTGTGGACTGTTGTGATCAGATGGACATGCACAGTGCTGCTGCTTACGGCAGCAGAAAGGGCACAGATGGAACAAGTTGGTCTGTGACATCCCACTCCATCTTGTACAGCAAAGTGCCAAATGCCAGATCATGGGGGGAAAAATTACCTTATAAGCAGCAGTTGTAAATGTCTATGATTTTTCTGAATATCTCCTTTGACAAGTAACTTGAGAGGAAGTGTGACTGTCCCCTTGTACCTACTACACTGATGTGCACAGGGTTTATATAAATCAGTGCTGGAGAAAGGCCTTTTTTAAAAGTTTATGTTTTGGTCCCTGGAGAGAGAGCAATCCAGTGGGTTTATTTGTTTTATCAGGCTCACTGGTGTTTAAAAGAAGACAAAATGTGGCGAGGAGCTCATTAAAAGAGAGAGATTGGATCTGTGTTAATATGCAAGTGTTAATCCGTTAGGACCCTGCTCATACACCGATCAATCAATTAACTCCTCTGTCTCTCTATTGTTCATTATATGAAAAATGCTTTTAATCATTTTGCTGTGCATTAATTAATAGCATGCCTAGTTGAAAAGAAAGGAAAAAAAAGGAGAAATTTAGCATTCCTTGGGGCTTACATGTACAAATATTTAGTATTCAGCTGTGATTCCATGATTAAGATGTATCATGTAGCCAAAGATAACACAGGGATTTTCAGGATCAGAGATACAGGGTAATTTGATTTTATATCAGCCCTTTCACAGATATCTTTTATAAAGCAGTTGATAGAATAAGCCATTATATCTAATAGGTTTATACAAAATAAATTCCGAATTGCAGTAAGAGAAATCAGGAAGATAAAATATCTTTTTCTTTCTGCTCTTTTAGAAGCATCTGTGAGCCAAAATAGTAGCAAATGGACACATCCTTACTGACTTCAAAAGAAATATTACATGAGATAGATAGGAACCTGGCTCCAAAATTCAAGGAGATAGCAATAAATGTTAAAGCTAATCTGGATGGAACTGAATTTTCTGAACAACAGTGACTATTTAAAAAAAAAAAATCAGATGTGGAAGGAAATGGATCACAATAAGGGAATGAAAATTTGAAACTGGACAATAGATGTGCAGTAGGAGAGGCAACTGGAAATTCATACAGAAGTTTGTGGAATGATTTGAAAAGCTGAGCTTCCTGAATACCCTGAATTCAAGCAGTATTATTTTACAAATGCTGGAATCTGGGGATGTTGTAGAGAAAGGAAGAGCAGCAGTTGAGGTGAGAGGAGAGTGATATATATGAGAATTTAAACAAAGGTGACAGTCACAGAGAGTGTCTGAAGCAGATTAATAGACACAGGAAAAATAGGAGCTGAGAAAAGTTCAGGATCAAGGATGAAATGAAGGTGACAAAGAGGTAAAGCAAAATGTGAAGCCTGGTTTCCAAAGAGTCAGGAGTGATTGTATGGGGCAAAAGGATGTTTCTTTGCTGCATGCAGAGCTCTCTCTATATCTCTCCTTCAGATGAATATAGCTTTTACACAGGTGAGTAATCCCATTAATTTAATTTTTTTCCATACCAGACATTGACTTCGAAGAAACTCTCTGCCTGAATATGGGCTCACAGGTGCAGTGATTTGCAGGCTCAGTGTTCAGTCTGACCTAACAGCCAATTCCTAAACTGCCCCAGGGCCTTATCCTTGCCCCTGTGTCAGAGAGGCTTTGGTGCTATTTGCATCACCACCATGAATGAAGGGCTCCTCACTTTCCTCACAGCCTTCCTCATGTGGCCATCACCAGAGTGACCTCTGTGTCCTGGCACAAAGAGAAATACATTGCTGCTTGAGTATTTCCATTTTCTGCCTGCTCTGTCTTCAGTAATTTAGTTGAGCAAGACTAGGAAAACCCATGCATTATGGACTGTTAATTCTCAGCACACATCTGCTTTGTTAAGTGTGACTCACCAAGCTCAAATTGCAGAGTGCTTATCCATTGGAAATCCTGAAGCTTTTACTGTAACACAAGGAAAACAACTGAACCCCTCACTGAAAGGCTTGTTTTCCAAAATGTTGCTAAAGATTTCTAGGAATATCACTCCTTCCATAGATAAAACATCAAGTTAGATTTTATTAGTGAATATATGCTAAGCAATGTGCATACAGGAATGAAATGCTATCTGTAGTTGTGAATTAACCCTTATTTTTTTCATGGCATCAATTTATACTCTTTTTCTCCTGAGTTTTGTGAGTTGTGTTTATACATCCTATTTTGGGAGGATACTTGAGAATCTGTTCAAAAGCAGCATGGAGTAGTAAAATAAGCAGAGGGTAGGACCTCACCATGAATAACTCAGGTCATGCCACTTATTTACTATTTATTACTCAGATTATTTTCTCCCAATAATATTAATATACATTTTTACTTCACCATGATGGTTTTCTTAGACACAAACATCAGATTGTCCCTTTCTGAAGCTCCTGAAAACAGAAACAGAAGAAATGGTGCAAAAATACAGACAAATGAAGGTCTTTGTTCAAGGTCACACTCCAGGCAGGTAACAGAGCTGGGAATAGATAAATACTGAGCTGGTGAGTGAGTACTGTGGGAATGCCAAGGACTAAAGTGCAGCTTTTATTTTGAGGAGAACTATTTAGTGTGTAAAATAGAGCTACTTGAAAAATTAAACCTGTGTTACAACCTACTGTATACCCTGTAACACTCACAATAGGCTTAGAGGGGGGGAAATAGTGGTTGTTATGGAAGAGATGTCAGCTTCTGGGCAGGAGCTGACTGTGGGGGTGGTTCCTGAGCAGATGTGCTGAGTGTAAGTGCAGCTGCTGGGGAAGGGACAATGCTTCACACTACTACACTTTGGGTGCTTCAAAACTGCTCTCCTAAGAGACAAAAGGGCTTGCTAGAAAGAATTGGTTAGAATATCTGTAAGGTGTAAGATTTGGACTTAAAGCTTTTAACTGATCTGGCTTTGGAAAGTTTTCTAGGCTTTTGGAGGGTAAAAGAAGGAAAAAAAGGTGTTTTCTTCAACCTTTTCATGAGCAGAACTAGAATTACATTTCTGCAAGAAATAAAACTTGTAAGAGCACAGAACAATAAAAAAAAATAAAATACTTCAACTGAGAATTTTTGACTACCTCTAAGTCTGAATATTAGGCATAACTGCTGTGCCTTTCCGTGTTGTAGGAGGCAATCTGCTAGCAGCAGCCATGGGGATGGTGTGAGTTACTCCTCTGGAAATCCACGTTGTTAATGTGATGGGGAGTGGCCACAAGGCTTGGGAATAATTTTATTTATTAAAAGTCATCATTCACTCGCTGACAGGAAGGGCAAATAAGTTATTGTGGCAATGTCCCAAGATGTGAAAGCCCTGGCACTCCTTCCTTGCTCTACCTCAGTGCTATGAGCCTCAGAGGAAAAAAAATCTCACAAGTGTTAAATGCTGAGCTGGTTTTCTTTTAATTTGCCATCCCTAGACAGGGAGTTTCAACATTTTCCTGCTTCACATAGAGTATCAGAAGGAAAAGAGCACGTGATGTCTGTGGAGCTGTATGGCCACAAAAGCCAGCAAAAAATCCAAGGTCTTGTTGCTAAGGAGTATTAAACAGGAATCCTGGGGGCAGAGGAGATATTGTATCCAACACTATCTAAAGTTCTGGTGGACACAAAGGAAATGAATAAACTGGGACTCATTCATCTCAGTACCATTTAAAAGATTTGGGCAATAAGTTCTCACTGGGAAAGGACAAAAATCAGTTTTATTTTCAAGGCATTAAACAGGAAATTCCAAACAATGGAAAGTTTGAAACGTGAAATCTAGCACTAAGACCATGAGTGTATTTCCTTTTATACATCTTTGTTTAGACATGAAAAGAGTGAAAAATATTTATTGCCTTTTCTTCAGTGGTAAAGGCAACATTTTTTTAAGTCATAGGCATCTGGTCATGGGATATGTTTGTAGATAGCTGAGGCCAGAGAGGCTGCAGATTTTATGAGCTTGTGTATGGAGATGCAGAAATTGCCTAGCTCTTCATGCTGATCTCCCCTGCATTCTTGGGAGGAGAGAAGTGCAGGACTAAGCACTTCTGACACTGGAAGAGTTCACCAAGAGACATTTGCCTATCTGTGCCTATAAACATACTATAAATCATTATGGTATGGGAAGTTGTCTCCTTGCATTGATTGCAGATAACAGATGACATTTTAAACAAGAGAAAAATGAAGTCTTCCCACTCCTGACATTTTCACCACTTCTTTTCTTTACTAATTTTCAATGTCAGAGACAGTTTGTGCCAAAGTGTTCAAGTGTTGTTCCCATAGATTTGCAAAGTGAATGAAGCTATCCATCCACCTCCTCTGAAGAGGGTATTGACATGCTCCTTACTGTGTGTGAGGGATGAGAGAAACAGCTCCTCAGAGGCATGGTACTGGGGATTATACTTAAGAACTTTGAGTTAGGCCACTGGTTTTCCAAAGAGTTCTAGCCTCACTTAGATTTTAGTCTTCTGTCTCTCTGAGAAAGCTGTGATTAACTGGTCAAAGCTGAGACATGCACCCATTGAGGCATTGCTTCATTCCCCAGCTCCTTCTCTACCCCCTTGCTGTACCTCTTGAAGTTTTTTGGTGTGTTTGTTGCCAGAGTTAGACATAAAAATCTGGACATATGCTAATGAAAGGCTTTTACCTTATCTCTAATAACTCATACCTCTTCCATTCACTATAAATGTGCTGTCCCCATTATGTTTTTATCTACCAGATCCATGATCCTCCGTGAGTGTCATATAAGAAATATGAAAGCCAAAGCAAAAATCTACTCTCTGGAGCTATACAGTCACTAGTCCTGAGTCATCAAAAAGGATGAGCAAGGTTTCCTGAAACAGGAAGTCTTACGAAAAAGTAAGTAAATAAGCAAAAGTGCACATGTGTTGGAGTCTTTTAATTAATTCCTGTTTTCAGAGCTCACAAGTTCACATTTTCCAGTTTTATTTCATAAAATAGGGTTAGAATTTTCCTAAAAAAAAAAATGAAAGGAGATACTGTTCTTTCCCCATGACTCCAGCAATTGCAATTTTATAAAGGCTTTCCCTACTACCTCCAAATATTGCAATATATTTACAGATAAATTCCAGTGACAGCCACTGATTTCAGTGCTTTGCTTTATAAATGTGATATATGCCACTATGCTCAGGAGTGGCTTTGCAGAAGGAAATGTTTTTAAACGGACACAGATGCTTCTAGCACCACTGAAGATTGTTTGTCAGCTAAGTAATTTTGGGTGGGGAATGAAAAAGAGTTGCACATGACAATAGTGAAATAATGTAGATGATCCATCCTGGACTCCACCAGCTAGTGACCAGTTCTTTATCAGTCTCACATTTCTGTGTATAAACCTTCAAACAAAAACCACCAGAGGCCCAAAACAGATGGGTAGAAGGACTAGCTGAGGAGCCTACACTGGTCTGGGACTCTCCATGCATGTGTCTGGGTCTTTGTCTGAGCTCAGGAGAAGTCTTGCTCCTTCCCATCTCCCTGTGCCTTATTTATCCTATTTGTAAGATGGGGTTAATGATCTTGGCCAATGAAAACTGTCCCAGGAAGAAGGCAAGGACTGTTACAATGACTGTAATGGTCATTCCCAAGGCTTTGGAAATAATGAAGATGGGACATCCTTTCATTGGATGCGTACTCACTGGGTGCAAAAATACTTCAAATCTATTTCTCTCCTTCTTTGGAGATGAGTGTCATTTTCTGTGATTTCTAGAGAATCCCTCTTAGCAGTCCCTCCCTGCTCCAGTGAAACAGTGAAGGAATGCTTTGCTGAATCACACCCATCAAGATTATTTGCTAGGAATCAACATTATGTCAAATTCCTTCATGGAGCTACTGGACCTTACAGCTGTATTTGCACTTCCCTGCTTAGCTCCATTTGTAAAGCCAGCTAAATCATATCCCTAAGTCTTCTGATGTGGTCTAGGCCTTCGGGTCTGAATCTTATCCCTTTACCTTATCTCTAGCAACAAAAACAATGCCATTTTGGTTAAGCACTTAACTCTATTTCCTCTTTTTGAATGAAATTCACTTCTGGGAGCTTTTTTGTTTTTTGTGGCCACACCACAAAAGAGTAATGAAGTCCATGTGGCTGTAATGCTTTTATGTGACCCTGAACCCAACACCCATTCACTTTGTCTGCAGGTCTGGCTGCTGTCCCCAGCACAGATATTAATGTGTCCTCCTGGACAGATCTCCAGGATTTGTCCTCACTGTGAAATCTGTAATGTTTTGCCAGGAATTTTAAAAGAAAGCCAAGCCAAAATTTTAGCCAAGTGCAAATATGAAACAAGTAGTAGGAAAAGACCATGGGATCAATAAACATCTTTGGCCAAAACCACTTTTGCTTAAAAACAATCTTGGAGGCAATTATGCTGCTTAAATCAAACCCCTGTAGAATAAAAGCACCCAATACAATGAATCAGTGAAAAGTCCAAGGCTTTTGTTAGCAGGTTGTAGCCTAATGCAAAGACAGTGATTAATACTGAAACTGCCTCCAGCAAAGGGATCCTGTGTCAGGAGATGAGGCTTGTGCATTACTCACAGAGGTGTGCTGGAGAGGCCAAGAGCACTTTCAGCCATGCAGTTTCAGTCTGACAGTGGGTCAAAATGTATGAGTTTGGAAATGAACAGTAGAGCTTTTTACCTGCCTTGGGAAGTTTAAGATATTAATATGCATAACATGATTTGAATGAGTTCTATAGCTCCCGTCCTGTTACCTACACAATAGCATCTAAATACTATGCTTTCAGGAAAGACTATTTTGTTGGGTGTTTTTTAGAACCTTTTTCTCTCTTCCCCTCTCCCCTCTTTTCCCCTTTGGTAAATTTTTCATAACCAAGATAGTTTTCTCATTACACTTTCTGTGTCTGACATTAAAAAATGTTTTAAAATTCATAGCACATTGCTTGGTGTTAAACTTTGCTCCATAACAGACCATTAGTTTACTTGATGCATGACTCCCTGAATACTTTGTACCAGTAAATATAACAAACTCATGATAATTACTATGTGTAACATGTTTACATTCAAACATGACCTTGAACTTACTTCTCAAGCATTTCAGAAATGTCAGCTATGATGATGATCTTTGTTCATTACTGAAAGGAGTTTCAGAGTCTGAATTGTGTAACACACATTTATATCTATTAAAAATGACACAGTAGATCTATTTTTATTGTTTTAAACTTTTAAAACACTTTTAAATCTCAGTAGCCCTCTGAGTCATGCGATCCTGTGACCATCTTGGCACTTTTCCAATCCTAAAGTCTATTAAAAGCTTTGACAAAACAAACCTTAATTTATTTCAGAAGCAGTGACGAGGCCAACCTGTACACTTAGTAACACCCTGCTAAAAATGACATAGGCATAGAGCAGCACATTTTGCTAAGAGGTATATTATCCTAATTTGAAAAGCAAATGGTATTATTGCATGCAGAGATGAATGCAATAGGGTGTTCATCCACACTGCAAAACATCTGCAACAAGTGAAGGCAATACAGTGATATAACCACTGCCTTTTTAATCACCTGAGCTTTATGTTGATCCACCAGTTCCAGCTAGATCAGCCTCTGCAATGAATGCAATAGCTCAGCTGTGTGTTCCCCTGCCTTGGGCTGGGGAGGGTGTTTGGAGCATGGGATGGACTGTCATCTCCACTCTGCAGAGCTACAGTAGCTTGGTTCCCCATCTTCAGTTTAGGCAATGAGATAAGAAGGCTACAACTGACTAAATTGCTCAGGCAACTTGCCATGGGAGAGAAAACATTTCACTGTGAGATGAGATACTATGATGGCAAAAAAACACAGCTGCCAAAGTTTCCTGCCCTCTAGCAGATGACAATGACCTTTAACTTACAGCTGAGAAGTGGCCCTCACCTACATAGTGTTCTGCAATCATTTAATAGCTCTGCTCCCAGTGGAAAAAAACAATTCTCATAAGGAAGAAATTGGCTTTTGTCTAGGAACTGGTGTGGTATAAACCCTAAGTAACTGCTTCCAAACCAGAACATGACATCATCTCAGCTGGAGCTGCCTGTATTCCTTCCTTACATCCATCAGTGTATCTTGCTCAAATGCTACATTCACAAAGAGTTAAAATTAGAGGGTCTCTATCCTTGTGCTAAAAGCAGCAGCCAGTTCCACTTCTCTGATGCCTGTTTGCTTCCAAGGCACTGAGACTACTTTTAATAACAAAGTGAAAGTGACACTGGTGCCAGTCATTTATATTCCCCTATGCTCATTTACATTCAGCTTCTCCTGCATCTTTCCTAAATTAGGTACTGTCCACATTAGAATTCAAGCCATGCCAGCCACAGCTATGTTTAAATGTGGTTGCATACTAGTAGGATTCCAGCATTCCATTTGTGACCACAGGGGAACAAGGATTTTTAACTTGTTGTTGCTGTTTTCCTTCCCTCCCAAAGCAGTCCAAGCTGCATGCTGCTGTTGATGGCAGGACAGACCTTCAGTCAATGTAAATTGTGGGATTTTGATAAAGCCATATGTATTTTAGCCTGTCTAGGCTCTGCTTCTGTTTCTCTGGACAGACCACCTGGACCATGATTTGGTATCAGCATTATTCTGGCATGCAGAAAATGTATAGATCATGTTGCCCATAGTGGAAGGTGCTCAGATCTTTTGGGAAGAGACACAGAATGGAATAAAAAAGTCCTCTGGGACCAAAAGCATTTCATGAGAACTCTGTTAAACAGGAATAATAACAGACCCACTCCTCATAACATCTCAGTAGCAAGGCTATTCCTTCCTCTTCAGAGGTTAAATGTTGCAGTTATTGGTAAAAAAGTATTAAGACAATCTTTTGAGCAAGAATTCTTTACTCAAAAACAAACTGTGGATTGTATGTTTTATATATGCCTTTAGATTACACTGGGATTTGACTTGTATCCCTCAGTGGCATAAAGCACTCGTGTAAAATTGACCTATGTAGCAATGGTTCAAGGCTATGGAGAATTCAGCCCTTCAGAGTTCTCTTTGAAGAGCCATTAAATGCTGGCTTTATATGAGGATGGACAAGTAAATGCCCTGCAGTTCATGAAGTAGCAATGCAACAACTGCCTTTTCAACTCCTCTCATACAATCTCATCCAAAAACTGAGGTCTCAGCATTAGGACTGGGACTGAAATTCATGAATCAAACTGGAGGTAGTCCACCAGTATGCCTATTGCTATGCATTACATGATGCAATCAACTTCCTCATGTGGAAGTCAGGTTTAAATCCTTTCCTATGCTCATATGGCTGAAAACTAGGCTGTGGTTCACATTCAAACTCTGCTCTATGTCTATGTAGTGTGAAGAATACATTTTTGACTCCTTAAGCTGAGAGAAAAATTGCAATTTAAAACAGAAATTTGCAATTATTTTTTTCCCCTGTATCATCAGGAAAGGCAGTCTGGGGATTGCTACAGAAACATTTCTGAGAGGGCAGACTGCAGTTTTTCAGACAGGAAAAACAAGTGATTATATCTTTAAGACTATCATTTCTTCAAAAGCCTTAGAAACTTTTAAGAGAAAAGCATCTCAAGTTCCAGTTATGAGACAATCTTAAAAGACCTGGAAGTTGGCTCTTCTACCCAGGCCTTTATGCACAACCCCCCCCCTCCCAAACTAGTAAGTGGTGTAAAAAGGCAAAAAGGAATGTGTTGAGCACATTGTTGAGTATGATGGCATTTCTGTGAAGAGTTTGAGAAAGGGAATATTGATGAAAGAACAGTGCTTGTTTCTTGATTAAGGAGGTGGCTTTGTACTAAGGAGATCAGTCTGTGCAGCAGGCTTATGAACTGGCATTGGCTAAGCCACTTTAGTTGGGACTCTAGGAAGCCACTAATAAAACACTTACAAAGAGAGGCAAGAAAATCTAAGAATATTATAGCTTTTTGCCCCTGACCTGTCAGTAACTTCCTCTCTGCTTTTGGTCTACATCTGTCCCAACAGATCATCATCATCATCATCATGTGCCTCACCACCCTTCTGCCTGGCATTGCTGATTTGAAGATTACTTGCTGGTGTCCGGTAGAGATTACAACAACAGCCACACAAGCTGAACAAAAAGAAGGAACTAAAGCAACTAAAGGAAGGCTGAGTTAGGACTGGAAAAATGCTCTTGAGAGAGAAATATCACTTTTGATTCACCTATTAAGAATCTATTACTTTTAATTTTTAAGTAAAAAATAAAAAGAAAGTAAGAGTGTATTACTTTGTAAGTCTCATGGGAGGGAAGCCTTTAATGGAAAAGTATCTCAAGCTTCAATTAGGATACTATCTCAAAAATGTCTCAAGATCATAAATTAGAATAATCTAATTGGACTTAGCTCATTTTTGTACCAGCTAAGAATGTGACCCTCTACATCTATCTGCAGAAATCTTCACCCAGAAATTAGGCTTCTTTGAAAAGTATTTCAAAGCCTTTGATGAGCTGTTGAATGGCAAATTGCAGTGCTTTAGGCCACCTTCCTTAATTTAATGGCATATTAGTGCAATTAAAGAGATAACACATTTTTGGTAGTCCTGTCTCTCTGTACAAGGAAAAAACTTTGCTTAATGGAAATGACCAAAAGCAGCAGTTGGACTAATTTGTGTTTGGAGTATGTGAAGGAGTTTTTATTTTTTAAACAGAAACATATTCTTTTGATTAACAGACTTTCAGTCTTCAAAATGCCTTTGCTGTACCCATGTTTGGATGAAAAGCGTATGTTCACCTTCTAATAAGCTGTTATACTACTGCTGGCACAACTTCTTACCACAGGTTTGCCACAGGAACCATGATTCACACTATCATGTGTTCTGGACTACTTAAAATTACAGTTATTAAGCAGTTCTGAGAAAGGCAAAGCTCTTAAAAAAACAGCACATCCTGCAGGACCTCAACTGTTTTACAACATGTCAGATATCTCTGCCACCCACCCCACTATGAATACAGACAGGCATTTTTCTAGGGTTAGATCCTGAGCTGTATCCTGCAACAGTCTCTTTTGACCCGTTCATTCTTCAAAAATGTTCTTATTTTTTCTTCCTTTAGTTTTCTGTTTTTCCCCTTTTACCTTCCAGTTTTTTTGCTACTACTTACTACTTCGTGTTTTCACTTCCCTGATACTATTTCAGAGTGTTCCTAGCTTTCTTCTCTTTAGCTTCTTGCCAACCCTTCTTTCACTTCACACTTCCCCCTACACCACAACCAGTGTGCATCCAAATAGCAGATCTGGATCCTACTACAGCATTAATCAATATCCAACACAGGCAGATTTGGGCTTCCCTTTCTGTCAGCCTTGCCAGTATATTGAGTCCAGCAACTTTTTCGCCACTTTTGAAAAAAAAACAACAAACCAAACAAACAAATGAAAAACAAATTTAGGGGGAAAAAAAGTCAGAAAACCCTACTGCAAAGGCCAATAGGGTTTGTTTTTTTGTTTTTTTGATGTTTTTTTGAGGTGTGTCTGTCATGCTGAGGCACACAGCCTAAAATAAATAAAATCCTGGGATGACTGTGCTGTCTAATTTGTGAGATAAGCCTTTTATGTTGGGGATTTTGTCTGGACAAAGTGAACAGGCTGGAGAGCAGAATCTGCAAGCAAGCCACTTACTGTGCCTCTTGCATCACACACACATAACTAATAGGTTAATCATCAACGTTCAAACACTGCTACCAGATATGATGCCAGAAATAACTTCTGCCTCTGTTATTTCTGTTGACCTACCATATTCCTTCACTTTTGGTCTCTTGTTTCTAACCCTTATTCACTTTTGGATTTGAGATCAGTGGATAGATCAAGAGTTTCCTAAGCCTGCCTTCTCTGTCTGCGATATCCCTCTGATAAGCCAAGCGTTGCCTCTGGCTATTAACTTTCACTTAACAGACTCCGAATTCATTTACCAGGCTGACATGGGCAGTCTGAGGCACAGCATGAGTCACGGCTCATGTTAGAGTTTGTTCAATTATATCCCAGTCATTTGAGCTAATTGAGTCAAATGATACAGTGTCACAGGACTTACTGTAAGTCCAGAGGATTTCTCCTCCTGCCTAAGCTGCTCATCCTCAGCTGTCAGCAGCTCACCTCGTTGGGTGCAACTGCTGCCAGCTCCCTGCCACCCTCAGTCCCTTGCGTCCCTCCGCGCCCGCCCCGAGCCGGGCTGCGCCTGACTCCCTCTGCTGCTACTGCTGCCTGCACGCAGCTCTTCCAACCTTCCTCTCTCTCCTCCCTCCCTGAATAGTCTCTCGACACACGCCAGAGGCCCTGCCAAATGTCTACTGGGACCCTGTGTGCCCGGTTTCCCGTGGGGAAGCGCTGGAAGCCCGCGGGGTCAGTCTCAGCATCACAGAGCTGCCTCTGCGCGCTCCCGGCTAGCAAAGCTGGTCCCTGGCCAGCAAAACGAGCTGCCGGCCAGTAAAGCGCGCCCCCGGAGCCGCTCTCTACCGGAGCTACCAGTTGCAACAACCTCTTGTGGCTTTACTCGGAAGAGGAATGGAAAGTCACAGAGTAGAACAGCCCTGAAGATGTGTGGGTTTGCTGAGCTTCACTCGGCTTGATTCTTGCATTGACTTTTGCCATGTGCAATTCCTTCCTGGCAATGAGATGAGTCTTGTTTTACACCTGGGAAAATGACAGCAACATTTACTCCTGTGATAGTAAAGCATTGTGTTTAAATGGGCAGGTTTTACTTGGATTGTAAAGCATTGTGAAGATGTAAACTAAGTAAACCTCCTGCCAACCCTGGAAGATAAACAAAGACCTTGATATCCATTTTAGAGGTAGATAATCTGAGGCAGAAAGAACTTGAGACAAGACACCTCAGTCCCAAAGTGTAGACTGTGAGTCTGTTACTGTGTGAAGTCTTTGAGCAGCTCTTCACAGCTATGTGTGGTAAAAGATTGTAGGGATGTTTGGACACTGAGTTCCCAAAATTAAGCTTTTTAAGGAAAAAAATTTCACTGAGATTATTTTCAAGGGGAAACTTAATGATTAATCAAATCAATTGTTTCAGCTGGTAAAAAAAAACAACAAACAAGTCTTTAATTAAAAATTGGCTTCAACAGATAAAACCTGCAAGAAAAGTGATTTTTTTTATCACTCAAATACTACAATAGTATGTCATGTGAAATTATGAACCAGAACTACTATGAGGTGCATTCCAAAGTAGAGTCCAGAGAGATCTTTCAGACACCTTGGTTTTGGATAAGGATGAACCCTAGGTAGACTTGTTGTGCAGGTTACACAAATGGGACTGGAATTCTCCTAGAGTTTTCAGGTCAAATTGCACGGAACCCTTGCCTCATTTGTCCTCACCCAAACTATAAGAAGTGAGAGTCACTTACTAGCAGAGAGCTAGCAGAGTGTGGGGTAGTCATGCCTTGGGGCAGAACCTGTGCAAGGTCTTAGAACTTCTCTCCAAGTCCAAGAAGAAGGGATCTTCTAAAGAAGGCCAAGAGGGAGAAGTGCCAGTGGTGGTTTTGGCTGAAGGTTGGCAGGCTGTTAAGGAACAACCTTTCTTTCAGTAAGTCAGAGCCCAGAGGGAATGACTTTTCACCCCTACAGATGCTGCTCTTTCTTTGGAAGTCAAGTAATGACTCCTATGAGCTCTTCAAACCACTGAATTGTGGAGGATTTTTAATTTACTGAAACAAGCTTAATTCAGTCAGGTTTTTTCCTGGATACCAGGAACTTATGCATTCCCTTTATAGTAAAACTGACAGTAAAATACAACACTGGAAAGAAAATTATCCCTTCCTCCTGTTTTATTTCTGTTTTTAACCCCTGCTATGAAATAACCTTTGGTTTTATGCTTGCTCAAAAATCATATATGACTCACATTTGGTGACTCCACATATGAAAAGTGAAGCTGTTACCAGTTAAGATTTTCTCATTTAATTCTGTAAGCTGACTTCATACTGGAATGACATTCCTACAATACAAAGAAGTCTGGATTTTCCAACGTAAAAGACTTGAACAAGAAGTCGAAGCAATGCAACTTTGATTTAGATGCTACACAGGGACAATTTGAACATAACTAGTTGTAGGATTGCATATTAGATCTTTAGGCTGAAATTTAAGGTGGATGCAGACTATAAGTGCTGGCTGATCTATTATTTTGCCCTCTTGTCTGCCATGAGGCAGCCAGGCACAGCAGTACTGCTGTAGCCATCACTCTGAACAGGTGGCCAAAGGAGCAGAAGCTGTACTCTCACACCAACAAAATTTGTTCTTCATGGAGATCTATTTATACATGTATAAAACAATGCAAAGCACGCATCTGTTGGAGCATTTCACTAACAGTGGGAATATTTACTGCATTTTGCTGAATGTGATGACCCAATTTACATGTTGATTTGTTTAGCATCTGTTATGACACTGGAAGAGGAAACCTCCATAGAACCACAGAAATCACAGAACAGAAATGTAGGTGGCAGGGGATCTCTGAAGGACATTCACTCCAATCTCCTGCTTGAGGCAGGCCTGTCACTAGCATTAGATAAGTCAACTATTGCTTTGTCTCCCTTAAATCTTTAAAAGCTCATGAGATGGAGATTCTACAGCCTCTCTGTGTAGCCTTTTCTAGCACATCTTCATCCTTGCAGTGGAAAAAAATATCTCTGTTTCAAACTGCAGTTTGTGGCTGCTGCCCCGTGCTATGTGGTCTGTTACATCTGAGAAGAATTTGGCCCTCTCCTCTTTGTAACTACTCTTGGAGCAGTTGTGGGAAATCCTGGAGTAAATGAGGGAAGTCTGTGTTACCATATTCATTAATAAATTTGAAAGCTTGTGCAGCAAAATACACCAGACTACAGCTGTTGGGGTGCAGGCCTCATTCATAATGAGCCTTTCTGAATCTCCCAGCTGAGATTCTTCCTGCAGAGGTGAATTGTTCCCATTAGGAAGACAGTCCTGTAATCCCCATCAAAAATCAGTGGAAAGAAGACTTCAGGTTGCCAGCATCAGGTTCTGGAGGTGCCTGACTCTCACCACTGCTGGTGTCAGTTAAATCAGAAGCTGGGGACAGCTGCTTTAAAATAGGTGGGATCTGGTGCTTTATATGTCCTCTTCTGTATGTCGCATACTGTGTAAGATATTTTCTCTGCATGGAAGAGGAGACTACAGCTTATTCTGCCCAAAGTGTCAAAAGAAGAAAGGCCAGCCTGGGTGTCACATGTTGCTAACATACTTACCACATTAAGAAAAAAAAATCCACAATTTTCCCTTCTTATTTTCTGAATTTTATACGTTCCTTAAAACTTACATCAAGCTTTATTTCCTTTTAAAATGAGAATAAGATCATCAGAAAATAATGAGATCTGATTCTACTGTAAAACCACAATGGAAACTTTTCTGAAATGTGAAAGCTGCCATAGATATTGTTTGTCCTGAGCTCTAAGGGAGCCAGAGTGGTTTCCAGGCTTTGTGGTATTTATTTTCTTACTAGTTCTTTTGTGCTGCTTTTTGTTGCTGTTTTTGTTATCTAATATACACAACAACAACAAATATAGTTAAAAAACCCATTGTGTATCCTCAAGCCACTCTCACTTCTATTTTGTTTACTGCCCAAACACTGACAGTAGTCTTAAGTGCAAGAGTCATGAGCTTTGGGTAAAAAAACAAACAAACAGAAGAACACATCTGACTCATTATTTCAGTCCAAGATATCTTAATAAATAAGTGTGCATCCAGAATATCATGAATAGTTGTGCTATTAGACTAATGTTTCCATGGCCTCTCCAGTAACTAATTTCTTTTTCTGTTCCCTACCCATTTGTCCTAGGGACAAACCTGGGTCCAGATGAATTTCCACCTCATCACAACAAAATAAACCCAGGTTTTTTAGTTTCCTCACCTGGAGTGTAATATTTTCTTTCTCTTTCATATAAATAAATGACAATAGAAGGGGAAAAAATAATAAAGACTCAAATCCTGTGATTTAGAAAGCCTTAATACAAATATTACCCCCATCTATGGTATTTCTTTGTCTATCTGTAACTCTGCTTTGTACACAGATCTGAGAGCGTGCCCTCCCTCATGCCTGTTGTTCCCCTGGGAACCACCTCTGGTATCATATAGGGAAATACTGAGAACAAAGGTCATTATCATGCAGTATTTTGAGTCTAGAATATCACTTTGTCTTGCATTATCCATAATCAAATGATCAGAGGAACGTAATCACAAGATCCTTTCTCTTCTGCTTCTGCACAGTCATCCTTGCTGTGTGCATGTCTTCCTCTCCCACTGGTATTTTCCTTCCTTCCCTCTGTCCTCCCTCTGCGTGAGACAGACAACACACAGCTGGTACCTCTCATTATTTCTGATGTCCATGTTCTGTTCTTCTCTATCCTAATTCTGGTTTAAAGCACAGGCAGGGGAGTGTTAACATGAAACTTCATAAACCTGATGTTTGTGGGCTATATATAGAAATCCTCTGCTGGGGACTTTTTGTCATTTGCAATTCTTAAAAAAAAATAAAAAATATCTGTTTCCAAGCCTGAAATTAGGTTCATTATTCAAAACCAGCTTGTAGGTTCAGCTGCTGAATTGTCTTCTTGATAATTCTACTGTGATTTCCAATATATCATATCACCATTCAGAAGGGAGTAAACAAGGATAGACAATGCAGACCACAGCAAGGAGTCCCTGTCACCACATAGGGAGCAAAAGAGTATTTTTGAAAATGTCTATTTCAGAATAAAATGAAGCAGGTATTTTTGCATAGAAAAACAGCAATTATTTTTTGCTGTTGTTAAGATTTGAGGAATGTAAGAAATATTACTTTTAAAAGTAATTTTTTTTTTGTCTAGGTGATCCTGCTCTGGCAGGGGGGTTGGACTAGATGATCTTCCTAGGTCCCTTCCAACCCCTAACATTCTGTGATTCTGTGAAAATTTCTTGCCTTTTGTATTGATAGTTTAGATATACTTGGGCAAATAGCCTTCTAGTCTGGCCCCATTTAACTGTTAAGGACAAATGAATACAGGAAAGAATAATTTTCTTCTAGTTTCTGTACATGATTGTATAGAATAGATGCAAGTGATCAGACTGTGGTGGCTGAAAGAGTTATTATTTAGAAACTAAAGCATGTGAGCTGGTTGTGTTGAGTGCTCCAAACCATTTGCAACCAACGACTGAAATAGTCCTTCAAGCTTACATATTTCACCCAGGAGCTGCAGTGACACAGCAGCATGCACATGCTCCCTTAAGTGGGCTCAGCTAATGAATGGTTCCTCATGGAGCTGCACTCATTTGATCACTTACAATATGAATGCAGAGATGAAAGCAGGAACAGTCCAATGAAAACTGAGTTACCTTTAAAAATCACAGATCTGGCTATGTACTATGTAAAATTGTATATTCTGGGATTTAGTATTAGAAACGATCAGAAACATTCCCTCTCCATCTCTTTTATCCTGAAAACTTGCATAGAAATAAGTAATTGTTCAGTAAAATGACTTAGTTTCTTTGTGTTTTTTTTTTTTCTTTTTCTCCAGTTATGATTTTTCTGTAATATGATCAAAAGCACAGAGTCCTGATGATTTCTACAGTGGTGCAAAAGTCTTCTCCCTCAAGATCTATTAGTAGATTTTGCTCCAATGACATTTGAATGAATAAGAATGCCTATCATATTCCTTTCATTCTTTTGCTCTCAAAAATTTTGTTTATCTAGTCAGAGGCCAGAAAAGTATGGAGATGGAAATACTTTTTCTTTTCCTGAAAAATAAAATAAATTGTTGTTCTGATTATCCCATGAGGCAGGTAATGATAAAAAAAAATAGTATCAAAACTATGCTCTTCCCTCAAAAACACTTATCACAATTTTTCAGATAACCTTAACAATCTGTGACCTGGATGAACAACTGTGAATAACAAAGCCCAAGTGATGAATAGCAGGAATGATTACACACAGAATCATAGAACATTAGGGGTTAGAAGGGACCTTTGGAGATCA
>VWZO01020730.1:6288-20345 GCA_013396975.1 Bucco capensis
CTATGTCCAGGTCGTTAATGAAGATGTTGAAGAGCACAGGTCCCAAGACAGAGCCCCGAGGGACCCCACTCGTCACTGCTCTCCACCTGGACAAAGAGCCATTGACCACAACTCTCTGATAGCATCCTTTCAGCCAATTTCTTATCCACCAAACACTCCACCCATCAAATCCATATCTCTCCAGTTTGGAGATGAGGATGTCATGAGGAACCGTATCGAAGGCCTTACAAAAGTCCAAGTAGATGACATCAGTCAGTCTCTCCTCATCAACCGCTGCAATCACTCCATCATAGAAGGCCACCAGATTGGTCAGGCACGATTTTCCCTTAGTGAATCTGTGTTGACTACTTAGGATCACCTCTTTATCTTGTATGTGCCTTAACATCCCTTCCATTACTATTCACTCCATGACCTTCCCAGGCACAGAGGTGAAGCTCACTGGCTTGTAGTTCCCTGGGTCATCTTTTTTACCCTTTTTAAAAATGGGTGTGATGTTACCCTTCCTCCAGTCCCCCGGGACTTCACCTGACCTCCACGACTTGCCAAATGTGATGGAGAGCAGTCCTGCAACAACATCAATGTCCAGTCTAAACCTACCCTGTTGCAGCTTGAAGTCATTCACTCTTCTGTTGCTAACTACCTGTGAGAAGAGACCAGCACCAACCTCTCTACAATGTCCTTTCAGGTAGTTGTAGAGAGTGATGAGGTCTCCCTTTAGCCTCCTCTTCCTCAAACTAAACAGTCCCAGCTCCTCTGATTGCACTTCATAAGATTTTTTCTCCAGGCCCTTCACCAGCTTTGTTGCCTCCTCTGCACTCACTCCAGCACCTCGAGCTGTGTCTTGTATTGAGGTGCCCAAAACTGAACAGATTTCTAGCATTCCTCTGTTCCTCTGTGCTTAGCCTGAGGAACCCCCCCCCAATGCTGGGGTGGTGCTGTGTGTTTCCTAGGGTCAGAGACCTGGAGGGCTCCTGGAGCTTGGGACTACACTGGCAGAGCAAAGCAACCAGCAGCAAATGCAGTGCAGCTCCCCCAGCTCTGCTGGATCCTGGTGTCCCCCCTAACTGTCTCTTCTCCCTGCAGTTTGGCCAGGCTTGGACCCCTAGATGCCCCATCCCTAAAGAGATTCCAGGTTAGGTTGGTCCTTGGGGCTGTGAGCAACCTGATGTAGTTGAAGATGTTCCTGCTAAGTGCAAGGCTTGGACTAGCTGACTCAAATTTCCCTCCCAACCCAAACCATTCTGTGATTCTATGATTCTGTTAATTGGCTTACAGACTGCTTTTGCTTTCAGGGTAGAGGTTCAGAAGGACTTGTCTGGGGGTGTGGAGGAGTGAGGAGGATGGAGAGGCATCTGCACCCAGCAGTGCAAGAGCCAGCAGGGTGTCTGCAGCCCAAGAACTCAGCCCAGACCCCAGTGATCATTTCCCAGGTGCTAACTGAAAACAGTGGGAGCCAAGGGGTTTGCTCAGGTGCCTCACTGACTGCATGGCTGGCACAGAGCGATGCAGGTCCCTAGGGTGACGATGCAGGTCTCCAGTGCAATGATGCTGGTCCCCAGTGTGATGATGCAGGTCTCCAGTGCAATGATGCTTGTTCCCAGTGGGATGATGCTGGTCCCCAGTGGGATGATGATGGTCCCCCAGTGTGACAATGCAGGTCCCCAGTGGGATGATGTTGTTCCCCCAGAGCGACATGCTTGTGGGGATTGGTGGTACCCAGTGGGCAAGCATCTGCACAGGCTCTCTCCTCCTGGCTGCCTGTAGGCTGGCTCCATCTGATTCCATCATTCAAATTAATTACCAGAAGCCAGGCAGGAATTGTAATGATAACTGAGCAGAATTACAATCCAATGAACTGGAATTCATGCTTTTTTTTTTCCCTTTAAAGCTCCCCAAACCATACTCACACACACCAACCCACACTACCCACCACACCCAGGAAGCTACCCCAATGTTGGAAAGCCCAATCCCATTTGAGAAAGGCAAGATCAAAGAGTCTAATTCATTTCCTTTTTGCTCTTTTTATTTTTTTCCCTTTTTAATCTCCCTGTTTTTGTTATGTTGAGTGCAGGAGGGAGCTGGGCTGATTTTAACACCAAGCAAATCGTAGGCACAGCTCCTAAACCATCAAACAATGGGGAAGCTACTAAAGAGAAGTGTGATTCATACTTAACAAAGGAAGGTGATTAGCTGTTGTTGTCTAACAATAGGGAAGTGTCAGGATGCCTGCAAATGAATTAGGAGCCCACTATATATTTCTGGGCTCTTCTGTTCAGGAGGCTCATTTATATTCCCAACTGCACCCATCTTTATTGTCATTTGAATTGCACATTTTAAAATGAGATTAGGATAAATTGAAAATACCTATAATTTCCCTGTCATAATTCCGCATCAGGAAGGCAGGTGGCTTTGCTCACAACAAAGCAGGTCTCTGTCTGGGTGAGTATCACGGGACCTGATGAGGTGGGAAGGAGGCCGAGGAGGAGGCACTTAAGTCACTGTCTTTTCCTTTCCCATCTCACCCAAGATCACTGCTGAAGTCACCTAGGAGACTCCTCTTCTGTCCCCAGCTGGTGGCCTTGCTGCAAGGATGATCCTAACCTATCCTGCACCTCAAAGGCTAGAATCCCAGAATCCCAGCATGGTGGAGGTTGGGAGGGACCTCTGGGCATCATCTAGTCCAACCAACCCCTTTGCTCCAGCAGGGTCACCCACAGCAGCTTGCCCAGGATCACATCCAGGTTGGGATGGAATCTCTTCACACAAGGAGACTCCACAACCTTTCTTGGCAGCCTGGGCCAGGGCAAAGAAGTTTCTCCTCCTGTTCAGATGGAACCTGCTGGGTTCCAGTTTGTGCCCATTGCCCCTTGGTCTGTCCCTGGGCGCCACTGAGCAGAGTGTGGCCCCAGCCTCTTGCCTCCTGGACCTTTTAGCTCTTGCTCAGCATGGAGCAGCTCCCCTCTGGCTCTGCTCTTCTCCACGCTAAGCAGCCCCAGGGCACTCAGCCTTTCCTCCTCCCAGAGATGCTCCAGTACCCTCAGCAGCTCTGTAGCCTCTGCTGGACTCTCTCAAGCAGTTTCTTGTGTGTCTTGAAGTGGGGAGCCCAGACCTGGATGCAGGACTTCAGGCGTGGCCTGACTGGGGCAGGATAGAGGGGGAGAACCTCCCTTGACCTGCTGGCGACACTCTTCATGCACCCAAACCTCAACACACAGTTGCTATGGATGCTGTCCTGCTCTTGACATGTGTATAGATGTTTTGCTGTCCTCCTCTGCAGCTCTGCCACTGCCAACCCTTCCTGTGCCCTTGCAGACAGCATCACTTCTTCCTCTACAGCTCCTCCTGTGCCTGAGGTTTCGCCTTTGCAAAGTAGGGCCCAGAAGAGCAGTGGCAGCAAAGCTGTTCTCACACCAGTATGCCCAGTTAGGTCCTTAACAGTATCACAGAATGGTTTGGGCTGGAAGGGACCTCTGGAGGTCATCTAGTCCAACCCCCCTGCACTGGGCAGGCACATCCCCAACTAGATCAAGTTGCCCAGAGCCCTGGCAAGCCTCGCCTTGAATGCCTCCAGGGATGGGAACTCAACCACCTCCCTGGGAAACCTGGGCCAGTGTTCCACCACCCTCGTGGNCTCAAGCAAAGGCATTGAGCAGTTGCCAGAGCCAAGTCTCTGCAGCAGGACCCTGCCTTGTGTGTGGTGGAGGCAGCTGGTGGAGAGAGAAGCTGGCAGGGAAGCTTTTATCCCTGTTAAACACAACACCACTCCTTGGGCTTGTGTTAGAGCCATAGCTTCATGGCTTCACAGCATCCAAGCAGCAAACTGAGCATCGTAGATTCATTTAGGTTGGAAAAGACGTTTAAGGTCATCAAATCCAACCTAACACTGCCAAGTCCACCACTAAACCACAGCCCTAAGCCACAAAATCATGTCCTTAAGCCACTAAACCATGTCCCTCATGCCATCTCCAGCCCTGCAATGTTGACTCCCCGCTCTAGTGCTAGGCTATGAGATGCCCAACCACACGTGGTCCTATGGGAGGTCTCCATGGCCATTAGGTACCAACTGGCTTCACTTTCCTCAGGGTTGACAGCCAGCCCCATCTGTTTGGGTACTGAGAAGGAGGGTATGGCCTTTCCAGGTCCTCCAGCTGGGAAGGATGTTATTGAGACCATTAGGCAGAGGAAAGAGGCAGCAGGTAGAGGTGAACCCACAACATGCCCTATTTTCAGATGTATTTTTGCATATGCTGCATCAAAATCCTAACTTAAGGGAAGGAGAATCCCTCAGCTGGATTGATGCTGAAGCACGTCAGAGAAGGACAACAAAGCTGGTGAAGGATCTAGACCACAAATCTTGTGAGGAGCACCTAAGGGAACATGGGTTGTTTAGCCTGGAGAGAAGGATGTTCAGGAGGGACCTTCTCACTCTGTACAGCTCCCTGAAAGGAGGCTGGAGCAAGGTGCAGGCTGGTCTCTTCTCCCAGGCAGCAAGTCATAGGACAAGAGGAAACAGCCTCAAGTTGCACCAGAGGAGGTTTAGGTTGGACATTAGGAGCAATCTCTTCCCCAAGAGGGTTGTCAAGGCCTGGCCCAGGCTGCCCAGGGCAGTGGTGGAGTCACTGTCCCTGGAGGGGGTTAAAAAACATGTAGATGTGGTGCTGAGGGACATGGTTTAGTGGTGACCTGGCAGTGTTGGTTAACAGTTGGACTCCATGATCTTGAAGGTCTCTTTTAACCAAAACAATTGTGTGATTCTGTGATGAGCTGACCTCAGCTCCTCTCCACAGCCCCAGTGGAACAGGACAGCTGGTTCTTCAGGCTCCTGGAAAACCTCTCCACAAAGTTACTGCTTTCTGCTTTCACCCTCAAATGATGTCCCATCCTTGAGACCTAAAGCTGGAGGTCCATCACCCCTCTCAGACATGAAAAGCTAGAACAACTCTGGATATTTTTCTTCCCCATATAAATATTCACCTTTTTCCTCTCTTGCCTGCTTCCATTGGTTCTCTCCCACATTTTGTTTGCTGCTGACATATTTAGATGCTTATCATGTGAAAAGAGGAAGAGAAAATGAGCATTAGTTGGAAGAACCACAAGGTCTTACATCTGGTAAGGGCTTGGCAGAGATGATTAGGGCGATGAAAGAACAGAAATGCCACTTTCAAGTGAGTGGATAGACAAAAGATCATCATTAGGCAGACAGCTATTAAAGAGGAGCTGCTCAAGGCAGGCACATTATTTCCTTAACAGGAGTCAGAGCTGGCGCTAATGTCTGTGAAGTGAAATACCACCTCAGATGGGTCTGTGGCTTCTCCTCCTGTCTTACTGAAGCCCTCCAAGACAGGAGCAGTGTGCATGACATGAGCCTGTCTCACAAAGTCCTAAACATTATAGCATAGCATCATGGAGTCTCAGGGCTTTTGCCAGGTTGTCTTATGACCAGATTTTGCTTTCCAGTTGCTTGGTGATCAAGGGGATACTGTGCTGCATCTTTGGGTTGTTCATGGGCTCGTCTCGCCCTCTCTTTGCAGATCCACCCCTGGTGAACTTGTCTGTGGAGCCACAGCCGGTCCTGGAGGATAACACCGTGAAGTTCCACTGCTCAGCAAAGGCCAACCCTGCTGTCACCCAGTACAGGTAGGGTGGCCGTCCCACTCACCATCACCACACATCTCTCTCCAGCCCTCCACTGAGAGCTTCTCATGTGGTGACCTAAGAGTGCTCTGCAGCTCTGGCTTCACTTTCTGGTGGCTGTTCCACTGCTTGGTGGTCTTTCTGGCTCATCCCCGCATCCTCCAGCCAGGGCATGCATTATCTGGAGCCAGACATAGGCCCTGATCCCCACAGAGCAGCAGAGACATGCTGTGGCACAATTCTCCTGCTAACAGCCCTGCTCTGATGGCTCCCAGACACTGCTCCTGCCTTGCTGATGTTGTTGCATGCTGAGAAGCTCCAGTTGCCTCCACGTTAGGACTGTCTCTTGAGTTTTGCTGGGTGCAGCCAGCCCTCGGTCAGAGACTCATTGGTGCTTTGAAGTGGATGAAGAGGCCTGGCAGCGAGCTGGCAGAGCAACTGTTTGGGGACAGAACGAGCACAGTGTGATGAGTGAAATGTCTGTTAGGGGAAAATTCCTTGTTTGGTTGGTTTTTTTTGCATACTCTTTCCTGATATGAACAATACAACTCCACTGCCAGCTCTATGTAACCCCTGAGCAAACTGCTGTAAGCCTTTCTAACCCCAACAGCATGGAGCAAAGCTCAGAAGGGGCCAGAGCAGAGGTTTTTTGGCTTGAGACATGAGGGGGCACATCGGGGATGGGCTCTCCTTGAGTGGGATATTCTGCTTGAGTGCGACAGCCTCCTTGAGTGAATAAGGTCTTTGTTAACTCCTGGTTTCACCTTGAATCCTGGGTTTGGTTTGGAGCTCCTCACTTCAGAAAGGACATTGAGATGCTGCAGGGTGTCCAGAAAAGAGCAATGAAGCTGGTGCAGGGTCTAGAGCACAAGTGTTGTGAGGAGCAGCTGGGGTTCTTTAGCCTGAAGAAGAGGAGGCTAAGGGGAGACCTTGTTCTCTACAACTCCCTGAAAGGAGGTTGGAAGGAGGTGGGAGTGGGTCTCTTCTCCCAGACAACAAGTGATAGGACCAGAGGAAACAGCCTCAAGTTGTACCAGGGGATGTTTAGGTTGGACATTAGGAACAATTTCTTCCCCAAGAGGATGGTCAAGGCCTGGCCCAGGCTGCCAGGGCAGTGGTGGAGTCACAATCCTTGGAGAGATTGAAAAGCTGTGTAGATGTGGTGCTGAGGGGCATGGTTTAGTAGTGACCTGGCAGTGCTCACCTCTGTGCCTGGGAAGGTCATGGAGCGAATAGTATTGGAAGGGACGTTAAGGTATGTACAAGATAAAGAGGTGATCCTAAGTAGTCAACACAGATTCACTAAAGGCAGATCATGCCTGACCAATCTGGTGGCCTTCTATGATGGAGTGATCGCAGCAGTTGATGAGGGGAGACCGACTGATGTCATTTACTTGGACTTTTGTAAGGCCTTCGATACGGTTCCTCATGACATCCTCATCTCCAAACTGGAGAGATGTGGATTTGATGAGTGGACCGTTCGATGGATAAGAAATTGGCTGGAAGGACGCTATCAGAGAGTCGTGGTCAATGGCTCCTTGTCCAGGTGGAGAGCAGTGACGAGTGGGGTCCCTCAGGGCTCTGTCTTGGGACCTGTGCTCTTCAACATCTTCATTAACGACCTGGACATAGATATCAAATGCACCCTCAGCAAGTTTGCGGATGACACGAAGCTGAGTGGTGTGGTTGATATGCCAGAAGGGCAGGATGCCATCCAGAGGGATCTGGATAAACTTGAAGAGTGGGCCCAAGAGAATAAAATGAAGTTTAATAAGTCAAAATGCAAGGTCCTGCATTTGGGAAGGAGTAACCCTAGATATGAGTATAGACTGGGTGAAGAGCTCATTGTAAGCAGCAGTGCAGAGAAGGACTTGGGGGTCATGATAGATGAAAAGCTGGATATGAGCCAGCAGTGTATATTTGCAGCCCAGAAGGCCAACCGCATCCTGGGCTGCATCAGGAGAGGCATGAGCAGCAGGGCTAGGGAGGTGATTCTGCCTCTCTACTCTGCGCTTGTGAGGCCTCACCTGGAGTACTGCATCCAGTTCTGGGCTCCTCAGCATAAAAAAGATGTGGAGCTGTTGGAGCGAGTCCAGAGGAGGCCACAAAGATGATTAAAGGACTGGAGAACCTCCCCTATGAAGACAGGCTGAGACAGTTGGGATTATTCAGCCTGGAAAAGAGAAGGCTTCGAGGGGATCTTATAGCAGTTTTCCAGTACTTAAAGGGAGATTATAGGACAGAAGGGGAGAGACTTTTTAGGAGGTCAGACTGTGATAGGACAAGGGGGAATGGATATAAACTGAAGGAGGGGAAATTTAGATTGGAGATTAGAAGGAAGTTCTTTACCCAGAGAGTGGTTAGGCACTAGAACAGGTTGCCCAGAGAGGTTGTGGATGCCTCATCCCTGGCAGTGTTCAAGGCCAGGCTGGATGTGGCCCTGGGTGACCTGGTCTAGTGATTGGCATCCCTGCTCAGTGCAGGGAGGTTGGAACTAGATGATCTTTAGGGTCCCTTCCAACCTGGCCATTCTATGATTCTATGATTCTATGATACTGGTTAGAGCTGATGAACTGAAAGGTCTCTTCCAACCAAAACACTTCTATGAGTGCTCCAGTGAGCTCAGAGCAGGACATGAGCAGTTGAGTGGCTCAACTTGGCACTGATGAGGCCATCACAGGAGAAGAAATTGCATCACTTGCACCTACAGTAGGTCTGTGCTGAAGGCAGTACACAAGGCTCCCTGCCTGCACCCCTGTACCGAGGCAGTCTCAAGCCACCTTCAATCAGGAATCATCAAGATCCTGCAGGGATTGATGGGTGGAACTCCAACCACAGCAGCGAGGCTCATTGTGGGTGTGTTGAATTCAGTCAGTCAGAAGGTGAACAGATGGCTCTGAACCAAGCAGAATTGCTGCCATGGGCTCTTGGGTGTGAGTATGGGGGCTACTAGCATTAGGAAACACCCATTGCCTTGAAGGTTTCTTGGCCTAAGCAGACAAAAATACTGGTATGAAAAGCAGAGTGGATTGCCTTCACACTCTAGGAGAAGAGAGCATCACATTCAGCCTCCTGGCTCCAGCTCTTGGTCAGGAGGTCCCATGTCTGAGCCAGCTTGGAGCCATTTCACAGCAAGCAGCTACAGCTCTGTCCCACCACACTGGTCAGCTGCTCACCACTCCTGCCTTGAAGTTAGGAGTGTGCACACAGTCATCCAGTCAGCTCTGGTTCTGCAACGGCATCAAGCTGATAACGGAGGAGACACCTCCAGGGCCAGGATGCCAGGACCCATCTCCTACTAGGCTCCTACAGCTTAATGAGTGCAATCGAGTTTGCTGGTAGAAGCAATTCCTTCTGGCTGGAGATCTGCTATCAGCACCACAAAGCAATCAGTGTGTTCCTGGTTACACAGAAGAGTTCTTAATTTGAGAAGTCAATTAATGTCAAAGATACAAATAGCCCTGCTTTCATATATACAGTTAGGAGGAAAACTAAGTACATGAGAATCTGGGGAAGGATCTGGGCAAATGCCCCACATGCCATGACTGAGTCCAGTACCGTCAGAGGCACAACAATCTCCTCTGGTTGAGGAACCAGACAGTGGCAAGACCCTGGCCAAATTTCTGCTCCAAAAATGGAACATCCAGGCTACTACCTACATGTATGTATGTATGTATGGCTAGGCTTCGTGAACGAAGCTCCAGGGAGGGCTCCATCCACGCTCCTCATCCGCGCCTTTTCCAAGTGCACTGATAAAAAGAGGATAGCAGATAGCACCCTCGAGCCTGCACTAGGGATTTTTTTTAGGTGAGACACAGCATGTGCAGAGCTGGACCCACCCTTTAGTCCTAAGCTTCATCTGCCAGGGCCTAGCAAGCTTGGATGCTGGCAGCCAAGTCCTTAGGACGGAGGTTTAACCTCTTAGCTGGAAGGCCTTCCAGGGCTAAATGAGCTCCATCTGCCCAGGTTTGGAATCAGAGTTGTCCTTCTCCTAGGATGACTGCCAGAAGGCTAATGAGCTCATCCTACCCATCCAAGGATTCTAGGAACATGGCTATCACTGCCCACACTTTCCCGTGGGCAATGAGTTTAATGCTCCCTCTGCTGTGGGCACAGTTATGGCACCAGGGGCAACAGGAGACCACAAGGGATTTTTAGACTGTGCCTGACTACCTACCTATAGAAAAGCAGCAGAGGTTTTGGCACTGAAGTTTGGAGTTCTCCAGAGCTGGACATCTGAGCAAGGACCCATATGCACTTCACCTCTGACTAGGAGGGATGATGGGTAAAGAGCAGAATGTGTAAAGCCCCAGGACTGAGAACCTTGGAGGTGTGAACAGGCAGAACATGAGCTCAGTGTCATCCCCAGGACCCCTCAGAACCCCATCACTGGTCAAAATGGACTTATTCTGCCTTAAAAACAAACAACAGAGAGAAGGAGTGATTATTTTTTTCTCCCCAGGGACAGAACAACTCTGATATATCTCCTATGGTTTCCCTCAGCCACAGATACCAGACCTTGGTCTTCAGCTGACATTTATTTTTAATACCTCCCAGTGTTTGTTAGTAAACAGCTCTGAACACAGAGGAAAGAAATATCTTAACAACAAAAATCCCCTTTTCCAGCCATAAATCCACAGCCAGCTCTGCAGGGTAAGCCCTGCTTGGAATACAGGAGCAAGCTGTCACCTGGCTTGGAGATGCATCAGCTTGGCATCAAGTTTCCACCCTGGTTTCTTCTGACTGGGACAAACAAGTGAGCTTGAGCATCTCACCCAGAGATGCTTGGCTAGGAAGCATCTGTGGCTCGTGCTGCTTGCTAGCAAGAAGCCCCCTGGTCCTGCTGTCACAGCACAGAGCCTTCACTCCCCTCATTAGGGTGCTCAGGGAAAAGAAATAACATTCAACACAATTTCCCAGGAGGTAAAAATCCATCCCTGCCCCTATCCAACCCCCCTGTAGAGAAGATAGTTTTGATGAGATCAAGGCAGCTGCTTTCTTGCTGAAGAGGTTTACTTGGTGATCACTTCTATGCTACATCACAGATGTGGCGTTTTTAATGCAAGGAAAACATGGTTAGAGAGAAGACCTCAGAGCCATCAGGTCCCAGAGCCCGAGTGGAAAGTTACCACATCTTCTCTGCTGGTGGATGGATTTAATGATGTTTTATCAGAATTGACAGGTTTCTTCAAAATATTTGGCCTCAGTGGCATTTTCTAAAGGGAGAAAAAGCCAGAGCTCCTCTGCTTTAAAATTTGCTGGCATCTCATGCTGCTGGGGGGCTGGCAGGACTGGGGTAGGGTGTCCTTTGCCAGAGACACATTTCCTCTGCTCCATTTCTTAGCTGAGGCCACCCTGCAGCTGAAGCTGGAGCTGAAATCTCAACCCTCCTCCCTCACTGGCAGCCACCATTCTTTGACAAGGAGCATCTTTTCCCCAGGGAGGTTTGTTCACCTGCGGTGTCACCTGGGCTGTCACTTGCTTTTGGATGAGGGACAGGCTGGTGTCACCAACAGCAAGAGGAGGAAGTCATGCAGAGGGCTGGTGAGGTGTACAGTGAGGTTTTTTGGCACAGGGATGAATTAATCCTGGCAGCAGTTTGCACATGTGCATATCTCAACATCTAGAGATAGCTTTGTGCAGACATATCCTATAGTCTCTATAGGGTCTATAGACCCATCTGACCTGGGTTCATCCCACCTCCACCTGGGATCAGGTTCCCTTTGCAGCTAAAGATTAGCTTAGCCCACCGAAACACTGCTCCACAGCTCCTTGTTGCTGCCAGTGCAGCATGTTCTGCTCAAGAAAGGCTCAAGGGAGATGTGGGTCCTTGGCAGCACCTCCATGCATGTGTCCCCATGGACACAGGGCTGAAAGCCCAACAAGACTCTCCCTGCTGTGCCAGCAGTGGTGGGGGAAAGCTGTCCCTTCCTCTCCCCTTTATCTTCCTCTCCTAACATACTCCCCGTGCCTCTCAGTGGACAATTCTGGGATGGGGAGGAGGGAATTTGGGAATTGACTTTCTTTTGCTGCAAGCAAACAGGCAAGGAAGGGAAGGAGAGTAATTAGCTGTCACTGTTATTCGCCCCTTGGATGGTGGGGAAATTAATAGGAAGCTACAGAAGTCAGGGCTACGTGAAGCAACTCCCAACCAGGGCTCCTCTTTGCTCCCTTCAGATCTCTCTGTTTGCCAATATTCATGGCTTTTGATGTCTGTTGTGTGTCTGTGGGGTGGGGTGGGTTTTCTTCTGTTATTATTTATCACTCACATTAAAGAAAGAGAATCTTTAAAGTGGCAGAAGAAAATGGGAGAGTTTCATATTGCAGGAGGCAGAATCTCTCAGCCTTTTGGGCTCCTCTGATGGTTATTATTTTTCTGGAGCAATGGGGAGTTGGTACAGGCAAGGCAATAACACCTCTCACATGTTGATGCACTGCTCTTGCCCCCAAGGCTAGCAGAGACCTTAGCAAATAATGTTATCCACACCTCAAATCGTGGGTTCAGTTTTGGGCCCCTCACTCCAACAAGGACCCTGGGTGCTGGAGTGTGTCCAGAGAAGGGCAATGAAGCTGGTGAAGGACCTAGAGCACAAGTGTTGTGAGGAGCTGCTAAGGGAGCTGGGGTTGGTTAGCCTGGAGGAAAGGAGGCTCAGGGGAGACCTTCTCACTCTCTGCAGCTCCCTGAAAGGAGATTGGAGCCAGGTGAGGGTTGGTCTCTGTCAAGGGTTAGGGCTGACTGCTAATCTAATGACAGATTGTCTTTATTACCCTTTCTTCCCCGCCACTACCCTGGGAAGAAAAAGGGAATTAAGAGAGAGAAGAGAGAGACTTGTGGACTGGGAAAGAAAACTAAAACTGCTTTAATGTAAATAACATCAGTAAAATGAAATACATACAAACATATACAACCACCCCTTGATGGCAGCTACATCACCATCACCACTGATCCTGTGGCAGAAGGACTCAGCAGCAAACAGGAACCAGGCTCAGGGGCTGGATCCTGGAACTGGATTCAGAAACTCTGGGATCAGGATCAAAGGGAGAACAGAGTCCACCTCAGACCTGGCCACTGAAGAAGAAAGAATCATAGAATCATTCAGGTTGGAAAAGATAAAGAGCCAGCACCAAGATTCAAACCTCCCATTCTCCCTTCTGTTCGCTATGTTACCGTAGTCAAACTTGGGGGCAGGGGGAAGCTGGAACTGGGAGGCTGGACTCAGAAGCGAGAAGCAGCAAAGATGGGCCCAAAACAGAATTGCAAGGCAAGCAATTCCCCATCTAGGTCACCATAGAACCTGCTTTTCAAGGCCCAAAGTGATATTTCCGGCAGTGGCATGAGGCACAGGGTATGTTTCCAACCAGCTAGTGGTTGCTTCGACCATTTGTAAGCATGTAGTGCTTGCCCTGGTGGGTTTGAGGAAGGGCGATGTAGTCAATCTGCCAGGCGTCCCCATATCTGTTTTTTGACCATCGTCCCCCATACCACAGAGGCTTTAACCACTTAGTTTGTTTGATCGCGGCACACATCTCACAGTCACGAATCACTTGTGTGATGGCATCCATAGTCAAATCCACCCCTCAGTCATGAGCCCATTTGTATGTTGCATCACTTGCTTGATGCCCTGAAGTGTCATGGGCTCACCTTTATAGTCCCATATAGTAAATAGATAAATAATATCTATTTGGAACTCTAGCAGCCTGATCTGCTTGCTGGTTGTTGTGGTGTTCCTCAGTGGCCCAACTTTTGGGTATGTGGGCATCCACATGACATACCCTCACAGGTAGCTTCTCTAGCCAAGCAGCAATATCTTGCCATAACAAGGCAGCCCAAATAGGTTTACGTTTGCATTGCCAGTTATTGCTCTTCCATTGTTTCAGGCACCCCCATAAAGCATTCACCACCATCCATGAGTCAGTGTAAAGGTAGAGCACTGGCCACTCTTCTCACTCGGCAATGTCTAATGACAGTTGGATGGCTTTTACCTCNCCAGGCAATGTCATAGAGAGGCTTTACAATCTGGCTGTAGCTGGGAATATGCATTTTCCAGAAACCCACAGTACCCAAGAAGGTTTGGGCTTCCTTTTTGCTAGTTGGTGGGGTCATAGCTGTTATCTTGTTAATCACATCTGTTGGGATCTGACGATGCCCGTCTTGCCATTTGATTCCCAAAAACTGGATCTCTTTTGCAGGCCCCTTAACCTTGCTTTTCTTTATGGCAAACCCAGCCTCCAAGAGAATTTCAATTATCTCCTTGCTCTTCTTAAAAACATCTCGTGACGTGTTCCCCCACACGATGATGTCGTCAATGTACTGCAGGTGCTCTGGAGCACCACCTTTCTCCAGTGCAGAATGGATCAGTCCATGGCAAACGGTAGAGCTATGTTTCCACCCCTGGGGCAGTCAATTCCAGGTGTACTGGACA